>VWZL01005863.1:125649-137749 GCA_013396915.1 Stercorarius parasiticus | reverse complement strand
CTTGGCCAAGGGGTGCTGTGCCTTATGGCATGGATTCCTAAATGTTGGCTGCAGACAAAGTATGGCTCCTATTTTCTCATTTTAATTAAGAGAGAGGGGACAAATAGACAAAGCTACTGGTACACCCACTCTAAACAGATGTTTTTTTGAAATATTAGGGGTAGGGGAAAACTTTTAGTCAGTAGGTCAGGAGGTATGATCTAGATTCTCATCACCTCTCCTTGCATGGGCCTTTTCTCTGGTGTGCTGGAGGAGCTGAGCCGCAGGGCCCTGGAGTCCTCATCACATTAAAATAGAGTCAATAGGCATAAGACAAGCCTCAAAGCTATGTGAAATCATTCTCCTTGCTCTGTGGCTTCCCCTCCTACACAGCATAGCCTTATTCTGACCTCTTGGATTATGCTTAAGGTGTCTTCTGCCTGGTGGGATTCAAGCTGGGTATGATCTCTTGGTGTCTCAGTTCCTGATGTGGTGAGTTTAATACCAGTTGCGCTTCTCAAGAATTTGAGTAACACGGATGCTTCTCAAAAGTGGTTTGCTTACCCTGGGCTGGGGGCCACTTGCAGCCCCAGAGGATGCCCTGGGAGCTGTGGTCACCTCCAGACCAACTTGGAGGTTGCAGGATGTTCTTAGGCCATGCCTTGAGGGCCATGTGCTTTGTGGTGCTATCTGGGATTATCTACATTGCATCAGGTGAAGTAATTGACTTATTTGATAGAGTGCAGGAACCCTGTGCTCCTGGGTGAGCACAGCAATGGGGTCAGGTTCCTTGAAGCACAGCTGTGCCTTGGTTGGCGCTGGTGACCCTCATGTGTTTTGCAGGGAGAATCCCCAAACCTGTTGCCTCCCCTCCATCCCTCTGGTCTGAATTGACTGTATGCCTCATGTTCTTGCTTTCAGTATCCTGAGAGAAGTCAAAGACATGATGCTTGCAACAGAAAAGGCAAAAAGCCTTTTCTGAGCTGAGGAAACTGCTCCTGGCCCTGGATAAAGAGTAGAAAGGGGCAAAGTAGCAAGGTTGATTCAGAGCAATGCCAGCAGCCCTAGTTCTCACATATTTGGCCTTTGGCTTTTGCTAGCGCATTCTGAAAACTGCTGCTGTTAAAGGCATTACCTAAATCTGGCAGCTGAAGGCTGGAAACAGCACGTCTGCCCTGAAGCTCTTGGGCTGCAATCCCCTAGCCATTAGGATGCAATCTAGTGATGCCGATTCTCCTTACAACACGCTCCAACACAACCGGAGTGTGGCTCCAGCTCTCCAAATGAGCCTTCCCCAGCCCTGAGAAATCAGCTTGGCACTTGTGCTCTGTGGCCCCAGCAGGGTGTGGAGCAGGAATCCCCTCCCCAGGCTTTGAAAGCCCAGGAATGATGTGCTTAAGGCAAATGTTTTTTGCTTCTGTTTTCAATGAATTAAGCAGCTGAGCCGAAATAATTGGGTGGAAAAATGAGGCAGCCATGTAAACTTTAATTCTTTTTTTTTTGGCTAAAATCTTCCCAGATCATGCTGTCAGCCTTCATGTTTAATGCACAAGCTCCTTCCTGAAGGAGCTACAGGAGATTAAAACCCCCCTTTTTTTTTTTCTTAATTTTTACCTTGATAGGGTGCCATGCACATGCTGAGTGTGTGGCCGGGCTGCAATGCTAGACTTCCAACAGGCTGTTAGTGTTCCTCCCATGGGCACAGAGACCCCAGCCCCGTCCCCTGGGTGGGGGTGGGAGCTGGAGGTTGTCTTTATGGGCAGTTCCCCATGCATGGTCCTCTCAACCGTCTGTCTTGAGGCTTGTCATTAATCTATAAAGCTACTTTCTTCCCACTATCTGAAGAAATCTGCTACCTGCTGCTCTTGTCACTGTTGTTCTATGCCACTGAGACTGTGCCCCTCTGGGTGTCATATCTCCGGCAAGCTCTTCCAGCTGTGAAACCTTGACATATGCTGCCAGCACCACCTCCCTTCCCAGACCCATGAGGAGCTTAATAAAAAAGCCAGACTTTGTGGTTATTTTCTTTTTAATTCAAGCTGCTGACTTGTGACCGCCTCTGGTGCAGGCTCTGTGGAGGTAACTGTCAGCACAGGACTTCTCTCCCCTCTAAGGGCTTCAGCATCCAACCTAGGAGAGGGAGAGGAAATCTGGCCGGGTTTTGGGTTCCAAGCCCTGTTGTATCCGATCCTATTAGTACTAATCCCCCAGCCTGTGCTCAGATCCTCTTTTGAGGCCCATCCTCAGCAGGAGAGACTTGTGTTGGGAGCTGTTGTGCTCTGGGCTGTCCTTTCCTTCTGCTGATCCCCCTTCCCAGCCCAGGAAGGGCTGCACATCAGCTACTGCTGCTTATAATGCTGTTCGCTTCCCCTGGGGTGGCCAGCATGTGTGTGGATTTTAGTATTATGATTTAATACAGCTACTACTTCTCTAATAAATTGCTAATCCCAAACCAACTTCTTTCTTTCTCCCATGCTAATTACCAGGAAAGCAAATCTCATAGGAGGGCCAAAGAGCAGAAGGACTTGGTGGAGAAAAATGTGTCTTGGGGGGATGATGATCTGATTAAGGGACTAAGCCAAGGGATCTTGGCTTATCTGATTAAGGGACCAGGCAGGAATTTGCTGCGGGATGCTCTTAAAAGTTGGGTGGGGCCAGGTGCCACTCTCCTGTCCCCAAAGGCAGTGAGACCTCCTGCTGGAGCTGTAGTAGGTGACATTGCTGGTCCCCTTTTCCTGTCTGGTTTGACACAACTGCCTGATGGGTGAAGAGAGAAAGTGCAGGGCATGTGATGCCTGACTCACCTGCTCTTCCCCAGCTGTGAGCCCCATCAACCGCAGTCCCATAACTGCTGCTTCTGGACTTCGTTAGCATTCATTTCCCTCGCACGCAGGAGCATCCGAGTAAAGACTTAATTAGAAAGCTGTGAGATGCTGGCAGAACAATCAATTTGTGGGAATTAATAATGTGAACAAGGATGCATTGCGGTTATTCATGTGTGTCTCCAGCTTGCTGTAGGTGCCCAGTAATATGGAGATGTTGGTGACAGGCTATAAGTGGCCTTCAAGGTATTAATTAAAAGAAAAATAATTTACCATGCAGAAGAACGCTCAGGTACTTCTTACAGGAATTTCAGGGTAAAAGTGAGCTGCTTGGTATGTTCATTTGCAGATTTACACTGTCCCATGCAAGTGGTGTGAATGTCAATGCCCATCTCCCTTCTGCACAGCAGGAGCTGCTCTGTCCCCATCTGTCTCTGGGCATGGCCCATCTCTTGTCAGACAATAAGAACAATTAATGACAGGGTAAAAGAATTAATGGAAGACTTCCCCAGGAAGTGAGTTGGGGCTTGTAACAACTCGCTTTTGCAAGCCAGCAGGGAGGCTGGGTGGATTTGGAGGTCCTGTTGCCTGTGCCTTGGTGGGTGGTCTGGCCACATCCCCATGGGGTTATCTTAGAGAGACAGCAGCAGCCCTGGACCAACCTGGATGCAGGCGCTTGGACAAGCAGGGAAGGGTGCACAAGCTTTTTGCACTGCTGTAGCACCCAAGGGCAGGCTGGAGATGACCTTGGACACACAGCAGCAACCAGGGAAAGGGAAAGGAGAACATGTTCATTTTAACCATTCCTAAATGTCTTGCTGCAGTACCCAAAGAATTTGTGTTGCCAGACAGCCTTCTCTCTGACCATGATCCACCCTTATCTTCCAACTCAAGGGGCTGCAGTTTATTTTTTAAGAGGATATTTGACATGGCAAGACTTGAGGTGCTTCAGTTCAGCCCACAGGACTATCCCCTTCGTGGCACTGCCATCAAGCAGGAGGGACTGTTCTGCAAAGGATTCCTGGTCTGTAAGGTACGTAGCTTAAAANNNAACTAAAATTTCCAAATCTGATTGTAAACTCCAGGTCGCAGGGGCCAGGGTGTCATTTCAGGGGGTTATTGTCCAGTTTCAAGAGGAAGGAGCCTCCCCTGTTATCCTGGAGCTGCCTGCCTTGCACTTAAACACAAATCAAACCTGGTTCCTGGAGCCCTGCAGCCGCAGGGAGGTACATCTGCGCAGCCCAAGGACTTCCCAGCCTTATTTATTGCTTTTTTTTTCTTTTTCTTCTTTTTTTTTCCCCAAGCCAAAGACCCTCTTGCCTTAACGCTGTGTGTGTGTATTGCTGCAGACCTGGTCTTTTAAACAGGAGGCTGCAGGCACCCATGCCCTGTGTGCAACGGGCTCCTTTCCACCCTCATTTTACCCCTGTGAATAAGATCCCTGATGTCTCAAAGATCCTCTTTCTGCCCCAAATGTCTTCTGGACCTTGCCCCGCTCTTTTGGCTGTGCTTTGACACCCCAGCTCAGGGGCTTTAGCTGTGCTCTCCCACCGCAGAAGTGTCCCTCCATCAGGAGCTCCTGGGGTCCTGTGAGCATATGGGAAACTCTTCAAAAATAGATAAATATTCCTTTCACTGAAAAAAGGTATAAAAACCAACTCAGGAAAATTACTCTGGTGTTTTTTAAAAGTTATCTTCTACCTTTTAAAGCTAAGAGGTGTGGCGAGAGGGGACCTGCAAGAGGGGCTTTTCCATCGTTGACGTTATGTGGGGCTGGCTCTTGCAAGGGGAAACCCCCCCCAAGATGTGATGCGCTTGGATGACAAGGGTCTGGGGATTTATTTCTTGAGGCGTGTCAGGCTGAGGACGTGGCATGAGTTGTGTCCTTTCTCAGCCCTCTGCATCCACACAGGTCTGTGGACATTAGAGAGGACGTTACATTTTGATGCCCAAGTTTCTGCATTCAGCACGTACAAACTGGCAGCTGAGTATCAGGGCTAATTTCCCCAGGACCTACATTATTAATGCCCTACCTCCACAGGTTCGAGGAAATTGCTTCACCTTTTTTTTCCTCCTTTTTCCCTTTCTGTGATGATCAGCAAAGCAGAATGTTATTCTAAGCCTTGTTATGCTGCTGGTGGAGCTTTTACCAAGCAGTGACCTTTAGAAGGGTGTTTCCTGAGCACTTAAATTGTTTATTGTAAATAATATCCATTTTCCCCACGTAGACCTGGAGAAAGAGATGAAAAGGAAAATTTCTGATATCTCTTACGGGTATTTATTCCCATCTGAGAGAATAAAGCATTTCCCAAAGAGCTGGAGTTAATTCACTTCTTGTGTTTTTGCTGCCAGAAAAAAAATGCGCTGCGGTGTAAATGGAGACAAAGGAGCAAAAGCCATTTGAAAACACCGCCAGTAAATTAAAGTTTCACTGTATTTGCTGAGATAATTTAGCGTAATTCCCTGCTAATGAATTAATGCACCACTTCTTGTTCATTATAGCTTTCCTAATTTGATTGGAGCTCTAAGTGCTAGCTAGCTTTCATTACCAGCAAATATTAATGTAATAAAGCAGGATTTGGTGGAATCCTTCATCCCTAGTGAGCTTTGTACCCAGGTTATGTGCTGGGGAAGGGCTGGGAGGAGGAGGAAGGTCAGGGATGCTGCCCACCAGCGAGGCTTCATAGGCACCCATCAGCTTCTGGTTGAGCAGCATCATCTCTTGGTGGCTGCGTCCAGGGGCTACAGGGTTGCTCCGTCCTTGGCAGAAAACACCTAATTTCCCTGCAGCATCGCAGCCTTACAGGGGGGAAAACCAGAAGCTAAAAAATACGGTCATTTTATTAAATTAATCGGCAGCTGTCGGCTCATCAGGGGAGCAGCCCCATCCCACCACAGCCTTGGCTTTGCTTTTTAGTAACTAGAGCTTGCTCTTTAATAAATGCATTGTAGGAAAGGTAAAGTAGAAGAAAGCAGAGTGCAGGTGATGTTTGTTTCTGAAGACTGGTACCCAAGTGGCTCTGATGGCTACGTGGGGGAAAACATCCCTCTGCAGCCCCTCATACTTCTTTTTTCATTTTCTCCCCCCCCCCCATAAACTTGCACCAGAGTCTTTGGCCAAGGCTGATGCTGGGCTGAGGGTTGTGTAGTCCCAAGAACCATTTCCACCATCCCACCTGCGTGGCTGGGGAGCCAGGAGGGACAGGACCAGCTCTGCCTCAATCATGTTCTTTGATGCAAATGGCTTCATGTATAATTTAAGGCTTACACTGAGTAATCATCTCTGCTCTGGCTAAGAGGGGATGGGGAGGGACAGCTTACTTTTTCAAAGCCTTTTTTTTGTTCTCTCCCAAAAGTGTTTCCTAAGTGCTGGATGAAGAGGTTTTTCCCACGCTGCATCAGGCATCTGCCGGAGCCCAAGATCTGGGTACCCCGCAGCATCCCAAAGGTGTCCATGGATGGTGTCCCAGGGCACTGCATGAGCCAACCAGTGGGGAAATAGTTTTTTTTTTTAATCCATTGTTTGAGTCCATAGGTGCTAGTTGTGAAAAGACACGTTTTAACGTAAAGCTGAGATGGGGATGTAATCCCATGGCTCCAAGTACGAGGTTACGAGGTCCCAAACCTCATCCTGACACCTCCTGGGAATTTGGGCACATATTTCAATGAACATTTTGGGTTCCACCTGGCTCAGGTGGCCCTGGGGACACAGTTCTGCTCTGCTCCAAGGACAGGGCATTGCTGGGCCCTGTGGCAGTGCTCCTTATTATGGGTTGGCACTGACACCTTTGATTTTTTCCTGGTGTTTTTTTTTTTTCTTTCTTTCTTTCCCCTTCCAAGAGCCTTGACGTTTTAATTATTTATTTGGAGCGTGATTAATGTTTTGTCTGACGTTGTTCTGCCAGGGGAGCCCCGGTACATTTTGGTTTAGTGAGATCTAATTAAGAAGTCCCATCAAGCATGTCATCCCTTGTCTTACAAGTACCTCCAGGGCTCCTCTGGCACGGCTGTGTTTCAGCAGGCTCAGCTGGACGCAACGGCTCCGGGGGGCCTGGGACTCTTCTGGGGGGTGCTGTCCTGCAAACAGGGGGTTCTCCAGCCAAGCAACCCTTGTCCCATGGTCAAGGCAAGACCCAGATTTCTTCTACCTCCAGGGCACGGAGTTAAGAAGCCCTTTTTGTCCCAGATTCCCTCTTTTTGGCTGCATTTTGGGGGGCATGCTCTCCTCTTGAGAGCAAGACGGGGCCAGGCTGAAGCTGCCCAGTCCCCATTTTCCCACCAGGGATGAAGCGTGGGGCGATGACAAAATTCACCGCCACAGGTGATGTGACGTGGGGCCACCTTTGGCACCTGGCACGGTCTCTGAAGAGGAGGCAAGGATGGAGGCAGGTCCTGCATGGGGCATGAGTGTGCATATGTGTGTGTGTGTGTGTGCCCACTGCCACCCAGCGGTGGAAGAGCACCCAGCAAAATGCATTTTATAAGGTGAGATAACGTAATAAATAAATATACGTTTCCCATTGGCATAGCAAGGGCTGTATCCAGGTACTAGAGGACTGAGCTCCAGGAGAAGTGGCGCCTGGAGAAGCAGATTTTGCTGGGCTGGAGGTGGTGGTGGAGCTGCCAGCTCAGCTCAGCTCAGCTCGGCGTGTCAGGCAGAGACCCTCACCCTAAGTCTGGCCTCCCATGGCCTTGAGGACATTAAATGGCCTGGGCAGCCCCACCTGGGACCCCTACCTGCACCCTGCTCGTGGCCCCAGGAGCCCATTTCAGCTCAGCCTGGGCATATCGGTCCCTACTTGAGCTGTGCTGCAAGGATGCTGCTCTCCAGCCATGCCCATTGACCACAAATTTATTCCCACCTTGCCTTGGACCTGCCTCATCCTCACCACCTTGCCTGATGCTCTGAGTGCCCTATTGACATTGGTGTCCCCCTCATGCCCCCTTGCTCCCTGGGTTGATGGCTCTTGCCCTGCTGCTGGGTATCCATCCAGGCTCCCCATCCCTCTCTTTCCCTCTCCTGACAGAGCAGAAGGTTTTCTTCTGGTGTCCAGCCAACACCGCTCCATCCTTGGGTTATCAGCCCCGGAGAAGGTTGGAGCCCACTGCTCCATCCATAAGCACGGGGAAGCTGTCCCAGTCACAGAGCAACTGGCAGCCATCCTGCGGTACGGAGGCCTCCAGCAAGCTGTGAAATTGCAGGCTGGCAAGTGCCAGGAGCAAACGAGGATTAGTTAGCGTGCCATGGCCACGAGTACCTGTTTCAGGCCCATGTCTGGCCGGGCTTATACACCTCCATCCCGTGGCTGCCAGGAGAGCTTGGCTGTCAGAGCCCAGAGAGGAGCATGAGCAGGGGAGATGCTCTAGTTGGGGCTTTAGTGCCAAATTGCATTGGGGTGGCTCCACAACCCAGCGCTGAGTCACCGAGTGCCCTGGTATGTGGCTTGGGATTGCCCCTGAACCTGTCTTTCTCCTCCAACGGGGATGCCCTGGGCTGGGGGTAAGGAGGTGAAGGGATGCGGAATGCTGCGGGATGCTGCAGGATGCTGCGGTAACTCCCCAGGGAGAGAGGGCTGGGTTTGCTTCGGGGTGCTGTGAGCAGCGCGGGTACCCTCTGCTCGGCGCAGGGCTCCTCACCTCCTCCCCGTGTAGTCTTTTCTTGCGAGGAGATAACTGCCGCCAGTGAGTTATCTGGCTCCGAGGCTGGAGATAAGCAGAGCTGGGGAGGATGCGACCCCTGGCTTGCTGCACCGCAGAACAAAATCAAGCTGGGAAGACACAGCTGAGCTGCATCAGCCCACGGGGACTGTAGCTTTTGGGGTGATGCTCCTTTGCTCCCCACGGAGCAAAGCACCCTGGCTGGAAGGATGAGGATGAGGAAGAAAGAGCCTTGGCAATCCCCTCGCAGGGCACAAGAGGGATTTAACTACCGAGAGCTGGAAGGAGAGGCTGAAGGAGCGCTCGTCTTGCAGATATAAAGAAGCATCATCGTACAAAGCACCAGTACATCCCTTGCAGTAATTCAGCTGTGGAACAGTGAGGAACAAATAAGACAAGACGCTGTACATTAGCAGAGGCAGGAGGCATAGCCTCTCCCTCGGAAAACAAAGCATTTGTCTTCCAGCCGCAGCGAGCAACCAGCCCCGAGCAGTGCAGGGGGGTCCAGCTAAAAATCCAGGGATGTTTTTACCAGCTGATGAGCTACAAAAGGGTCTGGTTATAGCCAGGGCTATGGGAAATAAAACCCATCGCTGGGAGGGGGAGAGATTGCTGCAGTCTCCTAAGAGCGGATCATAACAGATTTGAGGAAAAAAGCTGCATCTATGTATGGGGACATAGATGTTTTTGGCTTCCCGGGGGGGTCGGGATGAGCACAGGGACCCACGGGTGCAGTTTGAGCTCCCATCCCCTGCAGAGCTGGCCTTCCCAAAGCCCGAAACCGAGCCAGCTTTCTTCCTTAGGCTGGAAAATATCCTGGTATCCACTTTGATGGCTGCCTTTCATGTCAGCAAGCTCAGAAGTGAAGTCTCCAGGCAGTGGGGGCTATTTTCAGCCCTCGCCGAAGTGAGATGTTGCGAGATGGCTTATTCTAGGGGGGGAAACTTTCCAGCTGAATTTCATGAGCCGGAGGGATTGGGTGAGCTCGGAGGACTTTCTTCAAAACACAAACCCCAGCAGAGTCTCTCACAATTCAGGTCAACTCAAACAGGAGCCGTGGGGAGGGTCAGAGCCGGAGGATTCAAATGTGAAGCTGAAATTCTGCTTTAAACCCCATCAAAACCTGTCTCTGGCCGGAGCAGCCGCCGAGCATCCTTCGCAGCCAAAAATCAGTGGGATGCATGGCAGAGGTACCCACCATTCTGGGTCTCTGGCCAGTCCATGTCCTCATTTTATTTGCTGATAGTTCTTTATTGCTTCTTGGAGGAAACACAAGCCCTTTGTCCCTTCCTTTGCCATCTCCGGTGACTCTCTTGTTGCTGTTTTGGGTGTTCCTGAACAGGTTTTGGGGTCCAGGGAGGGGTTGGGGATGGAGGACAGGGACATTACTGGGATGCTGTGGGGGGAAAGGCTCATTAATTTGTTAATATATAGCGTCAAGAGAAAGACAAGGTGTTTTCCCAGTCCAGCTTCGTCCCCCATCTCCCTCCCTGTGGCCATGGGCAATAGCTCCGATGAGCTGGATCTTGTCCCTGCAAGAGCAAAACCCATTAGTTCGTCATTAATAACTGGTCTGGTGGGCAATTAATAACATCATTAATAACTTAGTTACTGGTGTAACAAAGCCATTTTTACTAGTTTGAATAGTTTCTTCGTATTTGTGTTAATAATCACCCCCATCCTCTTGAATTTTACCCTAAAAAAACCCAAACCGGTAGGTTTTCCTGCTAAATAAGAATAGCAAAACCCCTCTGGGTGTGCAGAGGGGCAGCAAGGACATCGCCCACAGTTCTCTGTATATCAGCAGTGGCTTTTATTACCCCTTAAGCCAAGCAAACAGGAGCAGAGGAATTGCTCCCCTCGCTGTTTACCCCTGTTTTATGGAGTTTTTTCCATCCGCGGGCACGAAAGGTTAATACAGCGCTTACTGCCGCCGTCGCCTGGATTTATTGGAGAGCATGAAAGAAAGCTTGCATGGCTGTAAATTCATTCTTAATAGAAATGTGGGGGAAGAAGCCATTACCCTTGTCCGTACAGCCCCGACTGCAGCAATTGGCTTTAAATCCCTGGCCCCAAGGTGAGCAGCTTTGCCCTGAGCCATGCAGGAGCCGGAGCTTTTGCATCCCCAACACCGTGCCTCAGTTTCCCCTCTGGCTGCTTTTGCAGGCAATGCTGGCGCCCCCAAATCCGAATCAGCCAAAAAGCATCTCCTTCTGCAGCTCCGGCTGCTCTGAATTTTTCCCTCATGCTCTTCCTGGTATCCTTCAGGAGGAGTTATTAAAGAACAAAGCTACATCTATAATCATGCTTTTACAATGGGGCCAGGCTGTAAAAACCTCATAAAAATAAATAAGTAACCAGCTGTTGACATGCGGAGTAATGGAGGGAGTGGAGAGGAGTTGTCCCATCCCACTTCTTCCAGTGTCGGTGCTGGGTGAGCCCGGCTGTCCCCTCTCCGGGATGTGGGATGGGGACATCCTGTCCCTCGGTGTCCCTATTTGTGAAAAACAAGGGGTTAAGTCTCCCGTCGGGGTCCAGCCCTGGGCATAGGGGGAGATGTGGAGGAAGATGATACATCAGCATCATGAGCATCATCTTCCCCTCATGGTCTCCTCTGCAGGGGTCTTCCCTCTCCCAGCTTTGCCCGGAGGTGGGATGTCTCGGTGGGAATGGATGCTCCCTGGGTGGCACCAAGGCTCTGCACATCATGGGAGTGGATGCTGATCCCCAGGGAATGCCACATCCATTGGGTCCTAAAAACTAAAAAAAAAAAAAAAGTAATTCAACATAATTTGGGTGAAAGTCTTTTCTCCTGCTATGATTTGGGTTGAATTCAGTGTGTTTTGATCACTGCCACTTTCTTTTTGATTGACGTTTTGCAGGAGCATCCCTTGCCCTTGGTAGCGATGCTGGCCGGCAGCGAGGGTCCCAGCTCCGGGGTAACGATCAGGGTGGCACCGGGAAAGGCTTGAAATGGAGCATCTCTGACCTGGATTAAAAATAAGGAGTCAAGGTGGTGATTTTTTTTGCTGCCAGGCTTGGAAAAAACACCGTCATGCCAGGGATGCTCGAGGGCTGGCGGTGCAAATGCATGTCTGCGGGAAGAAGAGCCGATGGGAAGGACACGGGGTGATTTTCTCCAGGACCAGGTGCTGCACCAACCCCTTTGGATGCTGAAGGCTTCAGCAAAACCTGGAGGCTGAAAAAAGTGCCAAGGGTGGATTTGGAGGTCCAGATTCCTTCATTTTTTAGAGCAAATCCAGCTTTTTTTCCTCCCCCACATGGGGGCTGCAGCTTTTGAAATGCAAACGAGAAGCAGGTACCTAAAGGAAAGCTGAAGACATTTCCCACATTATTTTAAGACAGTTACAGGACTTGGAGGTCACTAATATTTCCCCTGGATCTGATATAAAGGAGGGAAATTGGAAGGGGGAGTTGTCCCCACCCCGACTCTTCGGCACTGGTGTAGTTTTGCCCTCTGCAAACCCCTCTCCATCCCTCTGGCCGGTGGGGGGTGACATCTCTGGTGACATCCCTGGTGACATCCCCACTCCCCTCAGACATCAGATATGACAAAGCTGATCACACTGGCCCTTCTTAAGCCAAACGGGGGTAAAATGTCCCAGGGAGGGACATTCCCC
>VWZL01005863.1:113463-125540 GCA_013396915.1 Stercorarius parasiticus | reverse complement strand
AATCCCCCCCCATCCACCCACCCTCCCCAAATCCGTGCGGCGGAGCCGGCGTCAGTTTTTATTTTTAATTTTCTGCTTGGCGGGGATGTAAGGCAGCACTGTCTGAGTGCTTTTATCGGCTACGGTCTGCGTGCTGCTGTTCCTCGTCAGCCGCCGCGCTGGAGGTCCACCACCACCACCAGTGGAAGGATGCTTTGAGGGTGGCCCTGCCAGCACCTTACGGCCGGGCTCCTCAGGGCCATCATCCCCCAGGGATGCCGTGCTGTCACCATCCCGGTCGTCGTCGCAGCACAGAGCGTGGTAAAGCACCTTGTCGCTGAATCGGACACGTTCCCTCGTGCCGGCCGGTCGGTGATGTGGGATCTTCTGGCTGGCCGTTGTGCCAAAGGCTTCCTCGCTGGATGAATCCGGGGTCCCACCACCCCGGGGACCGTTGGTGATGGGAATCCCCCCGTTCATCAGCCGGTAATCAGGCTGGCGAGCCGACGGGGGCTGCAGCTGTGGCCGGGGGGGCTCGGGACCATCACCCGGGTCAGAGGGGGTGGAAGCATCCAGGAAGGAGCAGAATTCCCAGCTGTCAGAGAAGATGTCGGAGGTGGCGAAATCGAGGGGTCCCAGCTCGAAGGCACCTCCCCCCTTCTCGCTGCTGGAGGTGCTGCTGGCTGTCGCCGTCGTCCAGTCGTCGGGCTCCAGCTCAAACTCGAAATCGGACGTCAGTCGGTCAATCTGGCTCACCACCTGCGGACAGACGGACGGACGGACGGATGGGCAGAGAGAAGCTGCCGGACAGGACACCCTCCCATTTTTGCTCCTTAATAACACCACATCCCTAAATCTCTGCCATTTCCGCAAGGACCACTGGTGTGCTGAGTTGGGAGGTCTTGGCCCACATGGAGTCGCTCCAGAAGCCCCTTGGCAGGAGCCAAAGCCCACATGGTGGCACAGCACCCGTGGGCCCCAAGCAGGTGGTGAAGCCTTGGGTGAGCGTGAGTGCTTGGTGTGTCAGGATGGGCCTTCTCAGTGTGGCTCTAGGGGGGGTCTGCCTTGTCCCCTGGGACCATGAGTGTCACCCCAAAGCCCCATGCATGTGGTGTCCCCTGGTTCCTCACACTTGATCATGGGGAGACACCTGTGACCACCACCTCCTCCCCCTGGAAAAGGTGGCTGTGCAGGTGGGGAAACTGAGCCATGGAGTGGAAAATGTCCCAAGATCATGGGATAAAATACACGGGAAGGTGGGGGGGCTGCGGGGACAGCGCTGTCACCCCCTGCCCTGGCTGGGACGCTTGGTGGGGTCGATCCCTCTTCCTCCATCTTTTGCAAGGTGTTGAGTTTATCAAGACCTGTGATAGCTTGGGCATGGGGTCACGGCCCTGCCACACCACAGGGGACGGACCTCACATGGGGTATGAATAAAACAACCCCTTAAAAAATGAAAAACAATAGATGTAGTGTCCTAGCTGATGTTCAAGCCATGGGCAGGGCTGGAAGGGGAAGGAAGGAAGGACCTCCTTCCTTCTGCGGCTCCCATGGACTGTGGTCTCCGTCTAATGACCTTGATGAGGTTTCGGATGCAAAAGGCTCATCGCCCACCTTCAAGTCTTTAATCCCATCCAGCTCAAGGGCTGCCCAGCACCAAGCACAGCACTAATCCTGCCCGGGGCTCCCCAGTCCCACCCAAGCACCCGCTGCTGTGGCATCCGGCTGGAGCCATCCCTGTGTCTCTGGCAGCACCGTGGTGTTTCTCGGCTGGTGTTTCTGCGTGTATATATGTGCGCGGGGGGGTGTGTGCGTGTGGCTTTATTTTGTGTGGGCAGCAGAGCACAACGTGAAAATTCAACTCAGCAGCAGTTGGAAGCGTGTATTTTTGGCAGGGTTGCCGGCTCGCCTCTCCCCCCCTCTTCAGGGGGAGCTGGCAGAGGGCCTGGCTGGTCCCAGCGCTGCCAAGCAGGAGGTGGGCAGCGGCAGACGGGGGGTGCTGGGGGGAACCCCTCGACATCCCCCGTACCCATTTGTGCATCCAGTTGATGCATTTTGTTCTTCCCCCCTACCCCATCATGGACGTCCGCAGGCATCGGTGCTCCCTGACACCCCCGTCCTGCACACGGAGCATTTGGGAGTGAAAAAAACCCCTGTGCTTAGTGTTTTCCAGGTGGTTTCTCCACGCATAAATGTGTTTTTTCTCATTATTTTTCATTATTGCCTTTCTCTCTGCATCTTTTTCCTTCCCCTGCCCTTCAGCACATCCTTTCTTGGTGGAAATCAGCCACAATTTTCCCAAAATAAGGGAGGGAAGACAAATCAATGGGCAATATCTTGCCAGATATGTTTTGTTTCCTTCTCACACCACCGAAAAGCCCTGCTGTATCTCCACTGGTGCCATGGTTCATCAACAGGTGTTGGACCTCCTCATCCACCAAGAATAATTAATCATGGCATCTCTCTCCATCATTTTTACGCTGCTGTTATCCCATAACTCCATTTTTTCAAGCACTTTTGTTGGGGGAAACTGATTCCTTGGGCTCAGACACCCCATCCCATCCTTGTGTTGGGTGGCCAAGTGTGGGCACCCCAAAGCTGATGTCACAGTGCCAGGTTGCCCTTCATCACTGCATCCCTTTGCTAGATGCCAACACACAGGGGCTTGGGCCAACACTATAAATTACTCAAAATGCACCATAAACCACAGCTCAGCAGGACAGGCTCCTTGCAAAAACCTCGTGGTGGATGAGGACGCGTGGGCAGAGTTAAGGGTAATTTAATATGTCTGGGCATCTGAAACCAGTGCCCGAGGGGATGATTACACAGCCAGCAGCCGAAGTGGCTCCGTTACACTCTGCTGACCTAATTTTAATAAAATTCTCATATGCGAGCTCCAAATTTCCACTCATTTGACAACCCTACCCATGCAGCTCTCCTGCTCTGCCAAGTTCCTGAGGAGATGGCACCACAGATGGAGGACCCCAACACCCCCCGAGTCACTTGTTGTGGGGTTCCAGCTGTGGGCACACAGCACCCCCTCTTTTAAATCAGGTGCAGGTCCCTATGGGATATCTCCAGGCTCTGGCTGTAGCTAGGACCATTTCTTGGGCCACCAAACGCTGTGTGACAACCTGGGGACAACCTGGATAAGCATCTGTGCAGGACAAAATAGTGTCACCTCCACGAGGGCACAGTCCCAAGGGGCACAGAGGTCTGATATGGTTTGGGTGAGGGTGATGGGGCTGGATGTCTGCGTTTGCAGCCTGCTGCAAACGTGGAGAAGAGCAATTGGGGAGATCTGGGAATGAGGAGACTCTGAGATGGGACTGGCTGGTGTCACCAGGAAAATGCAAGCTGAAGGGCTGGGGGTTGCTGCCTGGGAGCATGTTGGACACGCTGGCAATAAGAGATGCCAAAAAACATCTTTCCATGAAAAAAAGGATGCAGTGGAGCCTGGATGAAGTTTGAGTTGGAAATGAGAGGAGCGCTCCCAACGTCATACCTGAGCACATGGCTATGGGCACTAATACACTTTAACAGCCTCAATCAGCCCCACCTGGGACCTCCACCACACCCTGTCCATGGCCCAGGAGTCCCCTCCTGAGCTGTGCTGCAGTCTGACCTGTCCCCACCCCCATGACTGGCTTCTCTCCTGGATGGACCTCTTGAAGGTATGTTGAAGTCCATCCCTGGTCCCACCTCAGGGATGGACCTTGGACCTACATCATGGCACTGTCACCTGCAGGGTCTTTGGGTCCCCAAAGCAGGGCAGTGCTGGGGACAGTGAGCTGAGGGCTTCTCATCCCAAGCAGCAGGAGGCAATGGGCTCTACCCAAGCTCCTCACCCATGATCGCTGACTTATTTTTCCTCCCTCCTTGCCCATGCAAGACCTCCAGAGAGGACCCGCAGGGACCCATCCATCCTTCAGGCTTTGGCTTTGAAGGGTGCTGGGGGCAAGCTGTGAGCACCCTCACCAGCACCCGCAAGAAAGTCTTGACATTAGAAAAGGCAAATGCTTCTGTTCACAATGCACCATCAAAATTCCCCCCCCCCCCCTTTTTTTTCCCCCTCTTTTCTTTGGAGGAGAAAGGGTGAAACTTGAGGAAAAGAGAATAAAGAAGGTGCTGTGACCTATTCTTTTTTAGTGACAAGAAAGAATTAGGAAAAAGGGCAGGAAAAGAGCTGTCTCTGGGAAACACCTGGCTATTATTATTTTTTAATAAGGCAGCAAATGATTCTGCTGAAACCCTCAGCTGAAATGAGATCACCTCTGTTTTCACAAAGGCTCGGTGATTACAACACTGGGTTCAGGGTGAACGTCTTCCTGGGCTTCCAGTTGGGTCCCTGTCACCCAGGGTCCCTGCTCCTCCTCGTTAAAGGGGCCTGCTGCAATTCAGGCTCCATGAGTGCCAGGAGAGGAGGCACGTCCCTATCCTGGTCCTCGTCCCCATCCCAGTCCTTGCCACGGCACACAGGGATTAGTGTCACATCAGTGATGGCTCACTCGGGGCTATTTTTAAGAGCGCTTTCTATTTTAAACGGATGGTGGTGGCGGGGGGGTGTTAAATACCTATATGACACTTGGTACTCGCTGAGGATTTAAATGTAAAGAAGGATTTGGGCTTTTCTCCCCCCTTGTCTCCTTCCTGAGGCAGGTTGTCAAAGATTTTTAGCTGGGGCCGTCGCTGTTGGCAGAGGGAGCCGGGGTGAGAGTGATGAGGAGGGATGGATGGAGGGATGGACCAGACCTGAGGTTGGGTGGTTTGGGGTGAGACCCTGGTGATGCTCTTATACCCCCATGAATCAGGGTGGCTCTGTCCCCCTACAGGCAAGTGAGGAGGGTTGGTGTGTCCCCGGTGTGTGCTGGAGGTGCCGTGGGTGTGACTAAGTGAGGACGTGCCTCCATCCTCCTTCGCCTTTAGGTTTCGCCTTGCTGCA
The DNA here is from genome assembly GCA_013396915.1 of Stercorarius parasiticus. Classification (NCBI taxonomy): domain Eukaryota; kingdom Metazoa; phylum Chordata; class Aves; order Charadriiformes; family Stercorariidae; genus Stercorarius; species Stercorarius parasiticus. Next base: position 120,619 of record VWZL01005863.1, on the reverse strand, counting down.
AAGAGCCACCTTTTTGGCGACAGCAGAGCATCCCTGGTCAAACCAGGGGTACCCAGCAGCGGGAAAACAGGGAGAAAAAATAATTCCCCTTGACCTCGTGCATGGTGTCACCAAGAGGCCTCATCCTGTTGTGTCCAAGTGCCCTGAAAGCAGGTGCTGGGTGGCCAAGGGTGTTCATCTGTTGCCCAAAGCGAAGAGCTTTGAGCAGCTGGAGGATGAACTGGAGTATGGCAGAAGGATGGACCCATGTCCCCGTGGTACCCTGTAGAGACTGTCACTGAGCAAGGATGCACTAAACCATGGTGCCGACCAGTTCGCTCCCACCCCAAAACCCACCTCCCATCATTCAGCCCAACTGGGAGTGCTGGGTGCTCCGCTCACCCCATATACTGTCCCCACACCCACGGATACTGCTGGCAACCAGGAGCTTTCCCGATAAAAGCCTGGGTGTCCCAAATCAGGTGTTTACCTCCCCAGCTGAGGCAGATGTTGAACATCTGGAGCATTGTTGTTTTTTAATGAGATTTTTGATTATTGGCTGCAAATCAAGCATGGAGGTTCCTGGCTTGGTGGCTCCAGCTTCCACATTTGGGCCACGCTGTTTCCTATCGAGGAACTAAACCACCTGGAAGCTCGAGAAGATGCTGGAGAGGTGAGGGATGAAGCAGGGGGACAAGAGGGGACTTCAAAGGCTTCATGGCCAGTAATTCGTAATGCATATATTCCCGAGGACGGGGAAGGAGCTGGAAGATGCTGGAATCAAAGTGGTGCGGTCTAACGGCCCCTTCATCCTGGCACGGTCTTTGAAGTGGGTGGGCGAAATGGATCGGCACTCGGGGTGGGTACCGTTGGGCAAAGGGGGGGTCTGGAGTGGGGAGATCAAAGCCGGGGGTCTTAGCTTTGATATGGAGGGGACCTGTGTGCGCGTCCCCTCGGCTACCCTCCTGCGAGATGCAACTATCTTCCCAACCCAGAGCCAAACATCCCGTCCTGCTGGGACAGGAGCAGGGATTTTTTGTGTGTGCCCCCCAGACCCCATGCTCCCTCGGCTGCCGGCTGGATCCCCAGCCCCAGCCCCCCACTGCACACCTCCAGCAGCACATTTTGGAGTCCAAAGCATCTTTCCACACTACACAGCTGCTTTTCCAGGCTGGATCTGACCTGCCTGGCCCTACACCCTCCTTTGCTGCCAGCTGGCACACAGAGGGGCGTGCAATGGGACCGTGTGGCCCGGGTGAAAAAATCCCCAACCCTATTCCCAAAGCGTCAAATCATCCTGGAGGCATTTGACATCATCACCTTAAACATCAATTCCTCCTTCCCTGGGGGGAAAAGAGCCACCCCAAAGCCTCTGGCAGAGCCCCTGCAACCCCACAGCCAAACTCTCCCAGAGCAGGGACCTTCCCACATCTCCCGAACCGCTGCCCGGCGCAGGCAAGGTGAGTAAATATTTAATAAGGAATAAATGATTAATTGGAGCTCACAAAGAGAAGCTGGGTTACAGGGGGCCTCTCTTCCCTGAGCTGACGCTTATAAATGAGCGCGCCACGGATCTCAGGATCATTTGCTAGCTCATCAGCCACTAAATAGTTTGAAATCATCACACAGATCTCTAAAACATGTTAGAATAATAAGGCGCCTTCTCACCGTGAACTTTCCCAAGCGTTCCCAACTAATCACTTATTGATTACAACATTATTAAGGTATTTACTATCATAAGAGGTTGCAGGGAGGACTTTCCTTCTGCCAAAGGCTTGGAGGGTACCCCTTGGTGCTGCTTCCCTGCGTGGTAGGACCCCACTGCTCCCATGTCAGGGGGTACAGGGGTGATAGCACCCTTCCCATGGGATTTTTGGGGGAGTTTGCACATAGGGAGAAGTGCACAGATGTTTGTTTTTATTTCCCACCTCTGAATATATCCCATGGATGGTTTCCCACCCCCAGCACTAATCAAAGGCATGCCCCACGGAGCTCAGCCTTGCAAGTGGAGATGGTTGGGACCTCCTGGGGTATCTTCTTCCCCGTGGCATCACCCTTATTCCTGCGGGAAAAGGCCGGGGCTGGCAGGAGGTGCGTGGGAGGGCAGGCAGCGTGGCAAGCGCTTGGCGGAAGCGCCTTCCCTGCCTGCCTCCTGCCTGATTTCTACTTCCAGTGTGCGATTTCAATCAAAGATTTTAATAATCATTTTCCCTGCACATAATACAGCCCTGTCTTGGAGTGCTGGGGAATAATTATATACACAAAGGGAGAGAGGGAGGGAGGGAGAATGGGAGTGGAGAAACTGGTAAAACAGCATCCTGAATCAAACGGACATCTGGAATGACAGCCTTCAGGTGGGAACCACTCCCAGCAGCCAGGGATGGAGCCCGAACTGGGATTTGGTCCCACATCGCATCCCCACGGATGGGCTGGTGGAGCAGGGCTGCCCTGGGGTCCCCCACTGAAACCTTTCCCCGGAGCATCCCACAATCCTGGACTCAAAATCTCTGCTGAAGGAGGGACAACCTGGGAGAAAAGACTCATATGAGCCAGAGCTGGCTGCACCTGGAGCTGGCGAGTGGTTTCAGAGCAGGAATCATCCCTGGGTGAAAGCCCTCATGCCCAGACAGGGGTTTTGATGGCTTTGGGGTTGTTTTTGTCAAGGTGGTTATGACCTGGCAGCTTCTTCCAGACCTGCAAAGTCCTGGTACCCAGCTCTTCTTGCAAGGAGAACCTGGAAGGAGCAGGTTCCCGTGAAGGTTTTCTGGCTCCGCAGGTGCCTCCGGTGCAGCAGGATCGGGTCCACCACTGCCCTCACTGAGCGCATCCAGCTCCGTGTCCCAACCCACCAACAAAGCCCCAGGCAGAGGAGATGGCCACAGGGATGGACGTTTCCAAAGCCCCTGGGGTGGCTCTGTTGGAGAATACAGCAATGTCCCAAGTGCCTGGGCCCTGTGGGCACTAAAGGGCTTTAAAGACCCTGAGCAGCCCCTCCTGGGACCCCCACCCATGAGCCCACTTACACTTGGGGCCATCGGTCCCTGCCTGGGGCTGCAGGGCTGCCTGTCCCCAGCCTTGTCCCCGTGTCCTGGCCCCCACCTCTAGCTGAGGGAAAAACATCACTACATGCAAGGCAGAAAGCCACAGGGACTTATTTTTTTTTTTATCATCTTCTCTTTCAGCAATATCTTAGAGCTTACAATTTGCCAGCCTGGTGTCTACCACATACTTTTCCGGGTGGGTTTGAAACAGAATTCTCTGTAACATGCTCCCATCGAGCTTGCTCTAAGAGATCCAGAAGACAAGGGCTTGAACTTCCAAAGCCTCTAAAGCCCAACATCTGCTTGGTTTGGGGAAAACCAGACCTCTGAGTTGCAGGAGCTTGGTTTAGCTTGGTTGGACCAGTGTGTTTTAGCTCTGGAGCCTGCTCTTGTGCTGAGTTTTTTGCTGTTTTGTATAAATTCAACTAATTGCTGCAAAGTTATATGGGTACTTGGCAGGAGTTGTTGAGAAAGGTTGAAGTTTAGGACCCCTCTTGTGGCGGGCACCTTGTGGCTCGTTCTATGCTGACCTGGTCGTGTTGCTCAATGATGTGAGGAGCTCTTCCAGGGCAGTTATGAAATGCAGCCTGGGAGGTCACTGGTGTCTAGGGATGTGCTAGCTCCATGGAAAAATCATTCCCAGGCCTCAGCTCTTCCCAGTACCCTCTGGAGAAGCCATCTCATGGGATGTGGACCTCCTCCCTGGCACAAGAGCAGGGTCTCCCTGGGGTGAGGGCCAGAGGATGGGTGTCGTCTAGCTGCCCTCTGCTCCTCAAAGCACAGGGACTTGCTGTGCCCAGCTCATCTCTTCCACCCTCCAGCATTATTCCTCCTCCTTTGAGCCTGCTTCCCAAAACATGTCCCCAGGGAATGCTGAGAGCCCTTTCCCCCTCCCCTGTGTCCTCAGGCCACTGTTCCTGCTCTGTTCTGAAACGCACGGGTACAACCTAACTTGGGCAGCCTATCAAAGGTGCTGCAGGGGTGCTCAAGGTCCTTCTGGCCCCGAGAGCTGGTCGGGGATCCCATGGAGCCACCTGAGGCTTGGTGGGAAACACAACCCAGCCTCAGCTGTGAAATGGCCAGAGATTTGTCCTGTCTTATCCCTCCCCATCCCTCCACATCCCCGGCGAGAGGGATGCTTGTATGCTCGTGGTTGTCCCACCCAGCCTTAAATCCATGGGCTCAATGAAAGGGGCCGAACTGCCGTCATCCTCACTTTAAAGGCCTCCTTAAGCTCCTGGAGGAGCATGAAGCGAGCTCAGGCTAAATGGAAAATAGCTCTGCCTCCCAATTATTACTATTATGACTATTTTTAATCCACATGGGATTTGTTGAAGGGGTTTTGGGCTCCCCCGTTGGCGCTGAGGGAATGGGGGGAGGGCACTTTTTGCTTTGGGTGGCCGGGTTTGTTTTCTGCTTTCTGTTGCAGGAAGGACTGGTGAAGCCACGAGAGGAAGGAAAATCTCTAGGGATGCCACGACCAGGTTGAGCCCTCGTGGGAACCCGGTGGGGTGGCATGATGGGATGTGGCATCCCCCCGGCAGAACGGCCTCCCCAAAATTTCCTGGACTGAGCGGAGCCATCCCAAAGGAGGACGCTGCATCCCAGAGGATGCTTCAGGCTGGAAGATGTCACCTCCCTGACCACAGCCACGTCTGCACCGAGGATGACGTTGGTCCACCTGCATCAGCGCTCTCTTGATGGTATCCCAGTGTCACTGACCCACGTGGGGCTGCTCCGGCACAGCCCCATGGCAAAACCTCCACCAATTTCTGCCTTTCCTTGGTGAGGGGAAAAGAGGTTTCACACGACCCTGGATGTAACCCCATCACGTTTGGCTCAGGTCACAAAGAGGGTGCAAACGCCCGCCTGCCCCACTGCAAAACAAGCTGCCATGCCATGCCCAAGGCTACCACACGCTTTCCATCCACTGCTTTCCCTGTCACCCGCAGAAGTGTCCTAAATTACCAGCCTTATCCAAGTCCCCTTCCCCTGGAAATGTGTGACTCTTCCCCTTTGAGCCACATAAATATTAAATTCCACACCAAACTGCCACTGCCACTGGGAGGAAACTCCAGCCACACTTTATATGTGTGTGTATATATGTATTTTTTCCTTTTTTGCAGGAGCAATGGACACTGACAGCCAGGCTACGGGACAGACAGTTGCTTTGGCCCCCTGCCCACCCCGTGGACACCCCCCTTCATTGCATCCAGGGCCAATGCCATATTTTTTATGCTCTCTGCAATGCCAGAGGGACCACCATCCCCTCTCCATCCACCTCCCTGGTTTGAAAGGGGCCTGGAAAGCATTCCCAAACCCCCCCTGCCCAGGGCAGAACAGAGCTGACCGTGACACGGTGCCAACAGCACCAGCTCCCCCAGCCCCAGTGTGTGACCCCATGGTGCTTCTCCCACCCCCAGCACCCGCAGGGTGGGTGCCTCAGCCAGGCCCCCTGACCCCAAGCAAACCCCGGCGTCAAGGTCAAGGGCAGTTTTACAAACTGTATTTTTTTTCTCCCCCCTCATTTTGAAAATCCTATTGCACATCAGCCCTGCTGTGCCACCCCAGGTCCCTTCTGGGGCTGACAGGTTGCAGGTGCTGAGTTGCCTCTGTTCCCCCCAGCCCAGCCCTGAGTCAGGGGACAGGCAGGGGGACGGGGACAGGGCACCCACATTTGGAGCCAGCAGCTACCGCGACCCCGTGCAGGGATGCGATGGCACCCTGGGGTTTTCCTACCTCCCGGAGCTCCTTGGCCACCTCCTTGAGCTCCTGTAAGATGCCTTCCAGTTGCCCGATCACCATTTTCATCCGACTCCGGATCCTTTCCCTTTCGCAGTTACTCTTGCTGCTGCTACAATTGCTGCTGCTGCTGCTGGGGTGGTCACTGGGCTGCCTGTCCTGGCAGGTCCGGGAGTCCATCCTTCCCTACCGGCCTCGGTTCCCGGCCCCAACGGCTCTGTCCATCCTGCTCCCCTCTAGCCGGGTGGCCTGGCGTCCGTGCAGCCCCTCTCGGCCGGGGAGCTTTCAACATCTTAACGTTCCCCTGCCTCCAAGAAAGTCCCAGCTGCACGCTCGCCTCCCTGCAAGGTCGGGGGGCTCCGGTTCGGAGTGGGGAGCTGGGTCAGGATGCACCATGCGGAGTCGGGAACGCTGCAGAGGGAGTTCAGCTGGTGGCTGTGGGGAGATGTGGAGTGGCCATGGGGTGAGTGGAGGAGGCAAGCGCTGCCTGGTCAGGTGAGAAGGAGGAGGAGGAGGAAGAGGAAGAGTCTGTCGGATGTCCCAGGAAGTTAAAATCCAGCGGCTCACGCCCTGCCTGCTCGCCAATGCTGGGGATGGGGACGCGGGGCTGGGTGTCCCCAGGGAGTGATGCTGTTCCCTGTGTCGGTCTCTCGCTCCGGGGTCTCCAGCTCCAACGCTGGGTGGTGGTGGTGGGGGTCTCCCAGCTGGGCACAGCTGTCCTGGGGAGCCCAGGGTCCCCTCCTGCAAGGACAGCCAAACANCAACGTGGGGGGACCCCCCCTTCCAGAGCCAGAAAGCTGGGGGGGGGGGGTCCTGCCCACTCCTGCCTTACCTTGATCACAGCCTCAGCATAAGGACAAGCCCCCGGGGTACCCCCACAGTGCCCTCCCCCTAATTGAGGCAGNAGGAGGAGGAGGAAGAGGAAGAGTCTGTCGGATGTCCCAGGAAGTTAAAATCCAGCGGCTCACGCCCTGCCTGCTCGCCAATGCTGGGGATGGGGACGCGGGGCTGGGTGTCCCCAGGGAGTGATGCTGTTCCCTGTGTCGGTCTCTCGCTCCGGGGTCTCCAGCTCCAACGCTGGGTGGTGGNACGGACAGCCAGACAGCGGCGCAGCTCAGGAACTTACCGTCGCGATCCAGAACCCCCCCTTGGCTCCAGTCCAAGCTCTTCCTGGTCCTTTTTTTTTTTTTCCCCTTCTCCTTTTCTTACTTCCTCCCCCTCCTCCTCCTCCTCCTCTTCCTCCTCCCTCAGGGCTTTTGCGTGACACAAGAGGAGTCCGGGGGCCACTTTCCTTCGGTCGCTGTCGGAAGGGGTGAGATGTTATCAGAGGTGACAGCCCGCCGGGGGGAAGGGACACGTCCCAGGGGACCCCTCTGCTTTGGCGGGGGGGGGGG
>VWZL01005863.1:71451-111046 GCA_013396915.1 Stercorarius parasiticus | reverse complement strand
TCTTTAAATAATAACGTCATTAAGGCTAGTCCCTTCTGAATGCAACATGCCCCCCCTGCCGCTCTGTGGGTCATGTTTGGGGGTAATTTCTGCAGGATCTGTAAAAAACCCCCAGCGCTCTCAGGATGCAGGAGCATCATCCTAAGCAAAGGTCCGTGCTGCAGGACTTGCCGGGGCAGGAGGAAAATAACAACCACGGGCCTGTGTGTGCATGTGTGTGTGGGTCTGGTCTGGGGGGGTGCCCAACGAGGGGAGGAAATTGGCCTGACGCAAGGATCCGGCCTGGGAAAAATCCATCCAGTTTAGCAGCAATGGAAGCAAGGAGAGATTCCTGTCCTAGAGCTGAATGGCGACGACAGGTGGCAATCTCAGGTCTGCCAGAGGCGAGGCAGCGTGTGCGCATACGTGTTATTTATTGCCTCCTACCGGGTATATTCAAAAGTGCTGAACACACTTTTTGGCGTGGACCCAAACTGACTCATCCTTCAGCGAGCAGCTCGTCGTGAGATGATGCTTTGGGGGCTCTTCCCATTCCCACTGGGCATTCGAGCCGGGGTCCAGCAGTGGATCCCTGGGATGGCAGGAGTGCCGTGTGCGTGGCGGATACTGGCGAGCAATCCCTCAGTGCACAGCCTTATTGTAATGAAATTTTCCAGGGTAATGACATGGTCAGTAGGAAGTTTTCATCAGGAACCTCCTCCATGCAATTATTTGCACCTGAAGCTCCACCGGGCACAACGTGGCCACCTGGGTCTCCAACAGCCATGACACTCTCTCCTCTGCTCCCAGGCTTTGATTTCCTCTAATAGCAGGTTAATGCCAGCTCGTGCTCTGCCCCTGCCGTTAACCAGGCAGAGACGAAAATCAGCAGGGACATTAGGACAGTAAATTGGGGAAAGAGTGGAGGTGGTAAAATGGAGATGGAGGTGCTGCTCCTGGGAAATTCACATCGGATTGCTGATGCGGGACTGCGTGAGGTCTCACCTCCGAACATGCACAGCGTATCTGGCAAAGGCGATAAAAGATATCGAATGATTTTGGCCAGAACAGGACCTGAATAAACTACAGCGGGGAATTAAACGAGTGTCTGAGGCCTGGACTGGGGAGGAAACACTGCTCCATCCATGACTTGCTCTTTCTCTCTCCTGTAGGCATCTGCTCATCACCTCTGTGATGGGTACCAGCACTCCAGGGAGTTTTGGTCCGAGCCAGGTTGATAATAGATGCTTGAAAATACCCAGCGCTGGAGAGCAGGACCCTGAGCATCAGTGCTGCCCCAAAACTCACCTTGGAAAGTCCTGTCCATGTTGGTGAAGCTAAGGCAGCAGAAATGGCCCTGCAGGGATGTCCAAAGTCTCCAGCATGAGGTCAGAGGCCCAAGCTGTATTTCCTATCACCTCTTGAAGCCCTCTGGATGGTGTCTTGAGCCAACAAGCTCCACTCGAGCTCCACCCCTGGAAAGGCTGGGGGACAGAAAGGCTCAGCCTTTACGAGACACCCGAGAAGCCAAGCCTGCAGCACGCCCCACCCTTCACTCCTTTGCTCCAAAGCCCAGGTTGGTACACCCTTGGCTGGTCCCATGCCGAGGGGCACCCCTGGCTCTGAGCACTCCCAGCACTGGGGGGCAAAGCGGCGGCTGTGGGGAGGGATGTCCGTCTGACCTGCCTCGCTCAGGCTGTCCATCTGACCTGCCTTGCTTGGGCTCTGCTTCCAGCTGCTGGAGGATTCATCGTTCATGGAGGAAGAATAAAGACAGGATAGTTGTTGGTTTTTTTTTTCTTTTTAATCTATTTTCTGCTTTTATTTGCTGCTTTGCAAAGCCCCAATTCCTCCCCGTGAAGAATTTGGAGACGGACACAGCTTTCAGCAGGAGCCCCCCCCCAGGATGCTGCTTCCCACCTGTGCATCATGGCCCAGAACTAGGGCGTCATGGACCACCCCGCTCTCAGCATCTCGTGTCCCTTATGACTGATCCATGTCCCCCATCTCCCTGCTGGACATCCTGTCCTACCCCATCCCACCTTCCTCGGGGTCTCCCAGAGGAGTTGGGGGGGATCCCCAGATGCTGCCCAGCTTTGTTACCCCACTGATGGAGGGTCAGGGTTTCCTTGGGGGATGGACGTGGCCAGGGAGTGATGGAGAGAAAAAAGTGGTTTTATTCCCACCTCCCTAATCTCTCTCCCTCCCTCGTTCTGCAGCCATTATTGATGCTTTTCTTTAGATCTGATTTACCAGGGATTTTCCCATTCCAGCAGGAAAACTGCTGGGAGGGGATTTCTCTGCAAAGCTTTCGGGCTTGCAGGCATTTTATTTTCCGGGGTGGCGCCAGGCTGGTTCCTGCAGGGTGGCTCTTGGCTCGGCAAGGCTTATGAGGGGACTCCCCATGGCCGGGGGTCCCCTCTACCCCCGCAAAATCTCCCGTTGCAGCCCCAGGATGGAGCTGGTCCCCATTGTCATGCTGCTGGCAGGTGCCCTTCGCTGCCGAGCCCGCTGATGTATCGCTTCCCCGCTGTGACTCACTGGCACAGATGTAATTTCTAATTAAATAGCGATTCTTTTCAGAGCCATTTATTTCTGTTTCTTTTGTATTTTGATTGGAGTGTCAGTCAGTTTTTCACCAGTTTGTCAATTCCCCTTTCCCTAAAGATTAGCTGGGAGAGATGTGAGAATACAGAAATACGTGTTAGCAGTGCCAAGCCCGGGAGCACCTCAGGTCCCAGCCATCTGGGAAAAACCAGCGAAGAATATAGTAAGAAACCAAGGAGAAAGGAAATAATCCCCTAAGAACCCTTCGCTTTGAGAAATATTTCAAAATCTGTTTTTTTTCCCCATTTCCATTGCCCTTCCCTGGCCTGCAGACCTGCGAGTCCCATCCTGCTGCGTTCCTGTGGCAGCAGGTGGTGCCTGCTCCCAGGAGAAATCCCACAGGATGCTCATGGTGAAACAGCCTTCTCCTGGATCGACTTTATCCTTGGGCCATCATTTGAAACATAGGACATGGAAATTAATCTCTGAGATGCTCCAAAAAGTAGTCCTTGGTGCTCAGCACGTGGTTTGGGGGAGAAGGGGGTTCCCCCCGCTTCTGGGGTCTCTGCTACCTGGGGCAAGGGCTGGGCTGAAATCCATATCTTTGCTTTTGGTGATAATTAGGGATTTTTGGTGAGATGGTCCATGATGGCCTCTTTTTGGGGGCTTGAGTCCATTGCTCACCAGGAGAGCCCAGCAGCTCCAGCGCTGCCTGCTCTGCCTGGTGTTGGTGTCACGGTCGGAACCCTCAACACCTTGTTCCAGCTCAAAACCACATCGTGGAGGGGCCAAATCCCCAAATTCCCAGTGTCTGCTCATCCCAGTGAGCAGAGCATCCTTGAGTTTCAAATCATATCCTGGGCATGGTGGGGATGAGGAGTCGAAACTGCTGCTGGTGTTGAGCCATGGTGGTTTTGCTCAGCCAACGTACTCAGGCCGTGTGCTGTGGCCGGGTGGTTTCAGGTTGACTTGATGTAAAAAAGAAAAAAAAAAGCCTATTAAAATTGAATGGCAGCATGAGTACGACCTGTAAAAACCATCTGCTTTGTTGGGAACAGGACATGGGAAAATTCACCACTGCTTTTGAAATGGGAAACTGTTCCTACCCTGAGAAAAAAGGTTATATTTTAATGAATTTGTGTATCCTGATGGAAAATGCGTATCCCATCACGTGGGGCTGTTGGCCTGTGTTATACTGACTTGTCCGGCTCTTGTGTCAAGCACAAGAGCAAATCACCATCCCAGCTGATACCCCAAATAAACCCAAAGGTGCTCAACCTCCCTCCCCAAGGCTTTTAGCTCAGATACATCCCCCCTGGGGAGGGTGGGACCTTTCGTATAAAAGGATTCAAGGAGCCTCAGCATCCTCTTAAAGGGTCTCAGAGTAAGGAGGTTTCTTCTGGCTTGGAGGTTTTTGGCAAGGGAAGATTGTCCCCATGCGAGCTGTGGAGGACCTGGCATTGGTGAGCAGTGAGGAACCCCAAATTGGGGCTTTTCTCCCCAGGATTTGGTCCTTTGGGGTTTATTTCCTGATTTCTAAGCTTGTTAGAGGCTGTGGGGTCTGGGCTGCTCAAAGCTGCCATACGTGAAGCTTTTTGATGTTAATGGGGTCCCCACTGCTGCAGGGCTGGGCTGGGGATGGATGTGCCACTCTTACCATTGTTAGGTCAGCTAAAATCCCTGCGGAGATGCTGCTCTTCTCCTTAATATTAAAAAACTTGGTCTCAGATGGAGACAGGGCATCGCTGTCATCTACACCCTGGTCTGGGATTTATCGCTTACTTTGGTGGATGGAGCTAGGAGCATCCCTGCTTTCCCAGCCAGTGGGTCTGGGTGTCTCTGGGTTCAGGCAGACGTATCTGATCCCCTGTAGTGGGGGAAATCAATGTGGCTTTGTGCCCCTCTTAATTTCTCATCATGGAAAGCGTGCCGGTCTTGCATTGAAGTATGAAATGAAGTAGACAGGGAGTAGGGAGAGCAAATATTAGCACTCTTAATGGCCTTTTGTTTTACTAGCAAAACCGCTATTAATCACTCCGGTGAGGGGAGCCGAGTCTGCTCAGGGATGGCTTAGCTGTGCAAACAGCACTGGAAATTAGCAGAGGGGAGACCTCTGAGCATCTGTGCCGGGGCTTGAGCACGGGGTCTGGTAGAGCTGGGGGTGCCCTAAACAGGCAGCCTTCAAAATGTATGTTTTTGGCTTCGCTAGAGAGGTGGAGGTGTCTGCTGGGCGGGGCAAGAGGCTCCAGTGGTGAGAACGGGGCTGAAAACCCCTCGATGATGCTTCCTGCTGAGCTGGCAGGTCGCATCAACCCTCCCGTGCCTCAGTTTCCCTTTGGTTTCCATGTTTGGGCTGAAAGTGCTCCAGGAGAGAAGGAAAGATGTCAGGAGGCTGGTGGGCAGCAGGCAGATGGTCCTTTGGGCTGAGTTGAGCCTCTGGAAAGCATCCGGTGGGGTCAAGCATTAAAGCTTCCCTTCTGCCATCCTCAGCTCGTACGCAACTGTCGTGTTTGGAGTTTAGCGTGGCATATTTTAAGTGGAAATCTTTCATGAAGGTGCTGATTTGAAACGTGGCTCAGCAGGCTTTGTGGGGCCAAGGGCTGTGGGCCAGTGCTGGAGCTTGACAGCAAAGCGGATTTTTCCAGCTGCTTTTCAAAAAAAAAAAAAAACCACAACCAAACCCTACACAAATAAATGCTGAAAAGAAAAATAAGCCTTTCCCCAAAGCTTTGGAAGAGGGTTTTCCAGCTTCCCTTGCACTTTCCTTTCCCTTCGAGGGATGCAGCATCAGCAGTGTTGTTTTGTGAATGAAATGCTGATTTGGCCCCAAACTGCATCTTCCCCCCCCTCCATTTGACACCTGCCAGGACGATTATGCCTAAGCAGGACAGTGCTGGGGTGGGAGATGTCCTTGGGAGCTCTGGGCTTGGCCCTGTCCTCAGGGAGACCCTCTGCAAGGAGAATACCAAGCAGATGGGCCCGACCTGCGCCAAGGGGACCTTGTGCTAATCTTGTTTTAGCATGTTGCGGAGTGCCTGCCTGCAGACTTAGGCCAACTCCTTGGGCTTCATTTACATTTTTAAAAGCCTTGTCCGTGACCTTATCTGAGTTTCTGGCTCTCGTCCGTCTTCTGTAGCTCTGTGGGGACCGAGCTGTGCCGGCAAGAGCTCAATGATGCTCCGGCATGGCTGAGCTGTGGGCATGGCTATAAATAGGAAGGATAAAATTAGTGGGTTTGGGGATGTGCTGCTTTGTCGTCTTTGAAGACCCCAAATTATTTAGGGGGTCTCCAAAAGCAAAGTTAGATTTGTAGGGCCAAGTCTGCAGCAGCCACTTCAGCACCCCTTGGGACCAGCGGTCTTGGTGGAGCCTGGCCACGGCGTTGCTTGTTGAGATGATTTGAATTTAAGGACTTCTTGATGATCCCTGATACTTTCATCCCAGATCCCATTTGCTTCCTTTGTTTGGATCATTGTGATGCTGGGATGGGGAGACTGAATCTCCGGTTGCTGTACGTGACCATCACGAGGGTGGGATGTAATTACAGCATCTTCTCCCGCTGGGCTGGTATCTCGGTGATGAACCTGGGAATGTGAGAGCTGAGCCCGGGCAGGGGAAAGGTGACTTTGTTTGTGTTGCACCGTAAGGTTTCCGTTTAAAATTCTTCATGATTTATGGTGTGCAATGACAAATAATTAATCAGGGGGTGCCTCTGGTCCCGGAGGGCGATGGTACGGCGAGTGGGCTGCTGCAGAGCTGGCTATAGGTGTGAGGATGTGTCAGCCTCTGGGGCAGGACTTAGGATGGGGGACAAACTCTACTCGTTTGGGCCACCACCTCCTCCTTATTTCACTGATCAGAACCTCCTGCTACCTAATTGGAAATATTCATATTAATGGTGTTGGTTACTGCTCCCATCCCTGTGGTGTCTGGTCTAGGAGGGTCTGAGCCATCCCTTGGTGACCCACTTGTGGTTCACTGGTTAGCCAAAATAGAAATTTCTATCAAAATTGCTTTCAAACTGCATCTTTTTTTTTTTTTTTTGCAATAGGAATGGAAAACCAAAATCACAGGGAGTTTCCAAATGCAAATCTCCTTTTCTGTGGCGGCGGCTTGTTTAAATGCTGCAGCCACACAGCGCTGGCACCCTCCAGGCACAAACAGCTCTTTGAAACTTGGACAAAGGCATGGAAATTCGGGGGTTGCCAAGCGCTCTGGGGGCTTTTTTGGGCTGCTTTTTTATTTTTTTTATTTTTTTTTTTTCCCCTGGAAAACTTTGCCTGTCTCTGCTCCAGGGCCCTGCTTAGCGTGGCGAATTCACAGATGAAAATCCTTTATGCTTGGTAACAACTGAAGGGTTTTGCGCCTTGGGGGTGGGCGAGTCTACTAGTGAGATGTCTGAAAGGCCATTAGAAACCCCAAATCTTACCGGTGTTGATATTTTTGCGGGGCAGATGTGTAAAATCTGCTTGGTTTCACAGCAGAATTAATTAGTGGTGGACAGAGCTGCCCAAGGTGGTGGGAAACCCTTGTTATAATGTGCTTTTTCATGTCATATCCCTTGATCGGTCTTGCCAAGATAACTTTGCTAGGTAAAAAATATAAAGCATGACATCATGCCCTGGCTGTGGCTTAGCATGTGGATGGGGTACTGGACAAGGGCAGGGTGCCCAGCACAGCCTAGAATGAGACAACAGAGAATCTTCCCTGCTGTTTGGGTGACTTTAAAGGCCAGGAATAGCTTAAAAAAAGGGAAAACCCTTCACTTTCCTCCTTTCCATGCTGCCAATTTATGCCACAGCCTGGTCTCGCTTCTGGTTGGGGCATCCCTGGCTAGGCTGGGGGGGAAATCTAGTGCAGGATTCTCCAGAGTAGAGATGATTTCAGTAGCGTTGGGTTTCCATGACAACCTGCACAGCATCCCGGGAGCCAGGACCGCGCACATATGCACACCCCAAGATGTGACTACCTGGGATATTGAGGTGTGGGGGGAGAGAAACAGCTACAGCTTTGCTGAGTCACTGCTGGCTTGTATTTATAGGCACTGGCAAAGCTCACTTTGGGATGCTAATAATGTATTTTGTTAATCTGAGGCCACAGCAGAGAGCTTCTTGCCTTCTAATTCCCCACTGTGGCAGAGACGGGGCTTGTTAAGTAAACAACTGTGTTGCTTTCAAGGGGGGAGGAAAAAGCCAAGAATTGCCCCCAAAATCTCCTGCGAGCTGGTGGGGAGGAGGAAGGGACTTGTAAATCCTGCTTGGATTTAGGTTGTGACCCAGGACCAGCCCCTTCCCTGCACCTTCTGATGCTACAGGGTCTGCACGTCACCCTGCCCTGATGCAGCTGGGCTAGAAAACCAGCATCAACGAGGCCAAACTTTGCTCTGTACTTTATTCTTCCCTTGGGTCACCCCGTGCAGTTGTCCCTGCTGCCACCTTCACTAAACCCACTGGGAGGTGACTGCCCCGGGAGGGGGGTTTCAATGTGGCTGTTAACATTTTGCAGCAGCTTTTAAGACACAGCGTCAGTTTCGCATAAAATATCCTCCAGATGAATATTTTGAATGGACTTTAGTAAGATGCTAATGGGTTTTCACAGTTGATGAAATTAAGGCCGTGTTCCTTTGAACCTTGAGGAGCTGACTTTGAAGGGCTTCTATTTTACTTTATTTTTTTTTGAAATCTTGCTGCTTTTTTGCAATTCCTCCTCTCGTTGTTGTTTGCTTTCCTCCTGCCATTAAGAAGTGTTCATTTTGGTGTCCCCTGCACTGGTGGGATGCTCCAAAGCAAGGTCTGTGGCAAAGAACGTTGTCTCAGCCCATCAGAAGAAATATGGGGAGCTGCAGGCAGGGTTGTGTTGGGTTTGGCTTGGAGAGGAACCATCTATCAATCAGCCTGGTGGAAAGGGTTTTGTAGCCTACAGAGTCTGGGATTTCCATATTTTTGGGGATCATCTCAAGAGTTTAGGAAACGAAGGTGGGTGAGGTGGTGTCCCCATTTCCCAGCTCTCCTGGGAAATGAGAAAAATGGGCCTTAGATGTCCATCCCTTGCTCTTCTCCTTGCCCTGGGTTTACAGTTTTGCCACCAGCAGGTCCTTCCTACCATCTCCTGTTGAGTCTTGGTCCTCATGTGGCTGTGGTTACCCTGAGTTTCTACCCCTTGTTTGTTGGTTTAAAAGCAAAAGCTGGTGTTCCTGGGGCCAGGTGAGCTGCTTGAGGATGCATTCTCTCCATGAATGGTGTGAAGGGGGAATTTAATTCCTCTGCTGATGAGCCTGTGAGGGTTTAATGGCCCCTGCAAGGGTTGTATTGTGTCTCAAAGCCTTTCTTACCCCAGCACTGCCTGTGGACGAGAGGCTGGGGCAGGGAGCTGGGTGAGCTGGTCTAGATGATGCTGAGAGACCACCAGAACAACATGTGGCCTCTTCTCCCTCTCCTTCCCTCATCTTGAGTCCCCCCCAAGAAGAAATGGGGATCCTGCAGGGCATGGGGCATGCCAATGGGCTGTGTCTGCCTGGGGACTTCCCAGCTGCTTCCCTGCCGCAGTCATTCATAGCTTTCAAAATCATCCGGCACATGTTCCAGCTTTGGTCTCCTCTTTGTTATAAGCCTTTTGGGACAGGCTGAACAAAATACAGCTGGCTGCTTCTGAGCTTTGGGGAAAATAGACATAAATAATGCTGCGACTGATTTATTTCTTTAGCTGAAAGGTCCTGTAAGGGATGGGATGTGGATGGGAAGCCGTGAAAAAGTGCTCCTAACTCCATGCATGCTTGACTCCACTCTTCTCGGCGTGCTTAGAGAGGATCTGTTCCTCCTTGTGAGCTGGAATACACTTGAAAATGCAAAGGATTTAAAGCTTCATAACTTGGAAAGCATTAGACAAATTTTCCTGAAACCTTCTTTGCTTCAGAACTGATGGCAAGATGTGAGTGCCGGTGTCTGAAACTTCAGAAGGCATCACTTTAGTTCCGCGGGTTCAAACTTTCCGACTCAAGATATTTGCTACAAGGCTTGGATTACCCATCACTATCTCCCTCTGTTCGGTAAGAGCCAAGTGCTTAAGTATAGAAGCAACTGCAATATATATATATATTGCTTCCCTTAAAGCTCCTAGGAAAAATAGGATGGTTTGTTTAAACAGCTTTGTGGGTGTGCGGGCAGGAGTGAGGGAGGGTGCTGCGTGTTTGGGTGAAGTGGCAATGTGTCGCTGGAGCATCTGAGCTCTCGCTTGTTGAGGGGGTGTGTGTGTAAAATTGCACGTGTGTGTGTGCGCTCAGGTCACCTCGAGTTTGGGCTGTGGTTGAGTTTTGGCTCTGGGGGCAATGAGTTGCTGGTGCACCGTAGGGTTTTGGTGCTGCTGGTTCGTCTGGGGGATGCTCTCCCCACCCCGACAGCAATGTGTCTGTTCCACTTCTGCACAGCAGAAGGAAAGCACCAGTTCTCCCCATGCTGAAAGTCAGACAAAATTAACCCCTGTGTGTGGAGAAACCGGCTGGTGCCCTGTGACAGTCCTGTGAGCTCCAGGCTGGGCCATCAGCTTGTACTGGGGACTTGAAGCTGTGGTTGGGTGGCTTTCTGTTGTGCGTGGGGTGCACAGCACCCTGTAAACCCCCAGGGGCTATGGGTGGGTCCTACCTCTTGGTGTGATATCCCCTCCTCAAATCCAAGGTCCTTGTTCCCAGTGCATCCCCCGAAGGGGGGCAACCTGGACACAAATTGGAACATTCATCCTCCCATGGGATTTGGGTGCTGTCTGGAGGTTGAGGGATGAGAGTGCTTATGGCTGGCTTTGGCTGTGTATTGCTATCTCACCAGGCTTTTCTTCCCTCACTCTTCTACCTGAACCCCCCCGGCCTGGCTGCATGAAGGGAGGGGAGGTGCTGGGACCGGGCAGGAGGGCTGGTTTTGTTTGAGGTACATCCCATTCCCCAGTGGGAAACCCCAGGGATGCTGAGGCTGTAGGAGTAAAAGCACCACTGCCTCTTGTCGGACCCTGATGCTGGGGCCCGGGTTGGTCCAGCAACTTTTATGTGCTCCCTGGTGCACCCAGAATATGACTGTACTGTTACTTTGCAAACCCAACAACTTGAAGATGTCCCACAAAATCTCCCAAGCCCTTACTACATGGTTTTGAGGCTGAGACCCCTCAAACACTTTTCATGCAAAGAAGTGGGAGGTAGATGAGGACAGATGGGAGCCCAGAGACAGAGGACAAGCTCAGAGGACACACTGCCCTTCCTGCCAGTGCTGCAACTCTGAAGGCCAAAGTGGGTGAGATGTCACCTGGACCTTGTCCTTGACCATCTCTTCTCCCTACAATAGCTCTGGATGCAGGATGCTCTTTCCTGCTGCAGAAAGGGATTGTCCTGGAAAGAAGTCCCCCAAGAAAGGGATTGTCCTGGAAAGAAGGCCCCCAAGAAAGGGATAGTCCTGGTCTTTCCTGCCATACAAAAAAATGGTCAAAACCCTCTGTTCTGGTGATGTATCCCAAAATGATAATTCTTGGGGTGGGCTCTGAGAAGGAGAAATTGGGCTGGTTGTCCCCAGCAGTGTCCTCCAGCAAGCATGGGGTGAGGAAATGCATTAGGAAAACCAAACTGGGATTTATTCCGCTCCCCCCTCCCGCCCCGTTCCTCTCCAGCTCCCTTGTTTCTGTTACAAAAAATTCGGGTATTTTTAGAACCTGTTTCAGCATGTACAAAAGGTGACCAGTCAAGGCTGTGCCATCTCTCCTGGAATAACGCTACTGTGCAGGAATTACCCCCTGCTCCCGGGATCAGCATCTGTCCTGAGATGAAACAAAGTCATGAGGGCTTAAAAATAGCTTTGAGAGGATTATGTCATACCACTAGAAAAGGAAGGAGAGAGGGGAAATAAAAAAAATAATAATAAAAAAAATAGAGCTCCAAACCCCCATAACTCAGTGCCTCTGTCCCCGACTCCTCTGATGGTAATTCCCTGAGCCTCTATCCCTGTCTCTTCACATCCTTTATGGGAGGTTTATCCTGAGGTCGCGCGTTGCCCCTTTTGGGAAGGCATGGTGGGTCAGTGAGAAATAAGTGTACTGGACTGATAAGGGGAAGGACTGGAATAAAATGAGCCTGTAAAAATATTTCCTAATGTCCTGTGCTCAGTCTGCTTGTTTTAATATTTCCCAGCTTCTGCTGCTGCCTACGTAAAAACATAAACTTTTACAGGTTTTTCCCTGTCCAGAGACATTAAATCTGTCTTCCTTTTTTTTAAATGCTTCCTGATGGTGTTCAGAGCTGGATGAAGCTTTCCAGCCTGCTGTGTGCTCTGATTTGCCTGGGACAGATGCTGAACAGGCTGCCTTGCGTGGGGACAGCTACCCTGAGCTTTGGGAAGGCACATTTCCTTACTGGTAAAGAGGTTGAGATTCACTTTGAGTTGTTCTTAAATTATATTAGAATGTCTTTTAAGTAGTAGAAGACATTTATCGCTGGCAGCTTGAGTTTAGGCAGGAGGGGAGCAGCTGGAGCATGGTGTGGGCTGGGATCTTAACTATGGTGTAGCACCTTAAGGGATGCAAGAACAGACAACCAGGTGAAAAAAAAACCCCAAACCGAAACAAAAAAACCCACCCTGTTGCTCTAATCCTGCCCTTGCAAAAGAGCTGACTGCAGATTCTGGCTGCTTGGTTGTGTTTGTGGTCCCTGACCATGGATCTTTGCTTTGCTGGTGGATGAAGATTGGAAAGTGGAGGAGGGAGCAGGACCAGACTGTCCTGGGCTGCAGCATGCACTGAGTGTCCTCTCTGCTCTGCTGCTCTAGGTTTTTTTTTTCTGTGCTTTGGGGTGGCTGGTTTGTTGGTTTTTTTTTTTGCATTTCTGAGTTTCCCCAGTCCTCAGCATGAGCGCTGCATCTCCTTTAACTCTTTTAATTTGCTCCTCCCCTGTGCTACGTATAAGGATCAACCCCACTGACGCCATTCTCCAGCCATGGGACCCCCCAGAGCCGGGTAGGCAGGTCCTCAGGAGACACCCCCAAGGTGGAGGATCACCCCATTCCCACCTTCTTATATTATCCTCACAAGACAAACAAAATCTTTGCTCCTAAGCCGTGTTTTCCAGTTGCTGGTCTGCCCGAGTCGGGGGCTGGGATTTGTGTCAGCAACAGCAGCTCTAGGCAAGGGGAAGGTTGTGAAAACATCCTGAAATGAGATTTTTCTGTAGCTTCCCTGCCCCAAGAAGCTTCAGGCTTTTCTCTGCTCTTTACCTTGAAGCACACATCCTCCTGCTTGCTGCAAGCATGAAAAGGAGGGAAAAAAAAAAAAATCCATGTTTTGGGGGAGAAGAGGCTTGTTCTCAAATTGCCTGAGGGCTGCCAGGGCTTGGCATCGCGGGGTGTTTGGCAGCTCTGTTTCCCTGTTCTTTGCAGGTGGAATAAAAACCAATGTTTTCAGCAAGAGGAAACCGAACCATGATAATGGGGGAACAGTTTGGGTTGCCTGAGCGGATCACGGCATTGTGTTCTCCCTTTGTCTTTGAACAGATGTGTATCATTGTGCCTGCTGCAGCACAAAATAAGAAATAGAGCCCAACCAAATGCCTCTTCAAAGGAAATAATCTTCTCGTGGGGTTCCTACCTTGGGAAGGAGCTTGTTCCCTTTCCTTCCCACTAATAAATACCAGTAAAAACAGCCCATTCTCCCAGAACAGTATTTCCCAGCAGGGATACATACGGACAGGAGGATTTTTTTAGCTGGCTTTTTATCAGGGTGAGTTAAATTCTTTGGAAAATGTCACCTTAAGTGACTTTGCAAGGTCTGGCCAGGCTGACGGTGCCAGGGAGCAAAGCCAACCCCTTGGATGTGCCTGCTGGGTAATGTCACCTGGGTGTAATGACCTTGGCTCCGGTGTCGGCGGGTCCCTGCGTGGGAGACGAGCGGGTGAGCAAAGCTCTGGTGAGCCCTAAAAGCAACCCTTGATGTAAAAAAAATATCTTTGGTTTCCTTTTGTCTTTGAGTTGCAGGGGAGGCAGGAGGGGTGAAGGATGCTGCAGCAGGGGATGCTGTGTGCGGGCAACGTGCTTTTATCAAAATTCAGATGTCTCGGGGCGGGGGCAGCGGGGAAGATGTATCTGGCCAGGGCTGAACATGCTTTGGATGGTGGTTTTATTTTCTTTTCCTCTCAGCAAAATTGAAAAATGCTCGCTGACGGATGAAAATGTAAGATCAGCATCTGCTTCCCCAGCTTGCCTGGGAAAACTGTGTTTCGCCCCGTGCAGGGAGGAGCTGGGGCTCTGGAGACCCTTGGTGCACAGTAAAGGCTGGGAGGTTGGATCAACACCTTCCTCCTGGTGTGCTGGGCTGCAGCTCGGCTCTGGCTTGTCCTGGATGGGTGTTTTTGGTCAATGGGAGGCATGTGGCCAGCAGAAGAGACATGTGATGTTTTGTGGTTCTTCCAAGCAGCCTCTGATGGTCCGTAGGGGGTTCAGTACTGGGATGGAGGGACCAAACTGGGCTTTCTGGGTGCCCATTGCTCTCAATCATCTCAGAAACTACCTCCTGCCCTGTACCGTTCCCTGTGGCTGCTCCACAGCACCCTGAGCTGGTTGAGACCTTACGGGATATCTGCTGGGGGTTTGTGGCAGTGGAGGTTAAACCAGGCGGGGGGTGATCATGTAGGTCCTGGATTATTGGATTGTGGGTCAAGTGACCAAGCAGCAAGGCTGTTAATCAAACTATAAGGGTTTTGGAAGGGGATCAGGGTTGCTCAAAGCTTGGGCTGGAGTTTAATGCTGAGTGATATGAATTGGGGTAGGTCAGAGGGCTGGATGAGGAAATCCAGTGAGGGTTCTGTAGGACATGGTCCTCCTGGTTCAGGAGTGAGGTGACAGCACCTGGGTGCTGGGAAGGTGTTGGGGGAAATTATCCATGTGTTTGTCCTGGTCCTTTCCTCTTCTGGGTGCTGCTGATGGGTTAGGTGGGTGTTTGACCAGACCCCAAGCAGCCATTACACGGGTCTCAAGTCCCCTGGAGAACCTGAGTTTGGGTGCCTGGGTGCTGGAAAGAAGTGGGACGCGGCATGTTCTGACTCTGCTGATGGTCCTGGATGTGAGACCTGGGGATGAGGCAGAGGGAGGGGAAACTGCTGTGGTTTTGAGGCTCCAAATGAGGTCTCATTCTTCCCCTCTACCCGAGCCCTCCTGTAATGGGAACATGCGGTGAAACAAGAGTTGTTAAAGCTCTCCTTGTGCCAGGGCTTCTGATCAGGGAAGTATTAATTACATTCAAAACCAAAGGAGAAAGACTAATGAAGGGGAGATCAAAGGGAGCAGCGAGCACACCGAGTTCAAAACCACAGCTCACCGTGGGGGCTGCTCTGCAGGGACTCACCCAGGATATACTGAGAAGGTCCTTGCCCTCTTCTGGACTGTCGAAGGTGATGGGGCACCCATCAGAGGCTGATCTCCACCAGGAAGTGCTCCGCAGTGCGACCTTGGCTGCCGGCCATGCTAATCATAGGATCAGAGAAGTGATTATTAATTATTTAGCTGGGGAAGGGCATGGGGCTCTGCAACTCTTGGGTTGCACTGGCCCAGAAACACAACGTTGGCTCCAGGGAGACTGAGCAGCCCACAGGCACTGGGCAACGCCCTGGGCAGTGGGGAAGAGGACCTAGGGACTGGGAAGAGGTTAAGCTAAATGTCAATATTGGCAGAAGATAAATGGGGAAAACCCGATGGAGAATGTATTTAGGTTGGAAATGGGGAGAAAATGTACAGAGGACGGTTTGGCAAACACGTAAAGCCACCGCCATGGAGAGATGCTCTTGAGGACACTTCCTTGCTGCTGAGGATCGGGAGCGGGCATTGCCTGATAATTCATTAGCTAGTTGATGGAATAAAAATGCAAATATTTGCCTTGATGAATTGTATCTGGCCATGGGGGCTGGTTGAATAATGAACCACTTACACACAGATATTTTGTCCGTTAGCCGGCAGGAGCCATTAGTAGTGTAACCTGTTTGTGAAGATGATTTGACCAGCAATGGGAATTCCTGCAGATGGGAGGGTATCGAGATGACACCTGGGTTTGTCTCCGGGCATTGGGTTTCATTGCTGGCAGAAGTCCACTTCCCCAGCTCTGGCTCTCTCATCACAGGTATCTCATGCTTGAAACAACCCCTTCCACCCGTTGTTGTCCCTCCCTCATCCTCTGTTTTACCCTCATTGCCTTCATCCCTCCTGAGCTCCCCAACACAGAGCATGGACCCGCTTTGCCTTTAATCAGAAAGAAGTTCCTCCTTGATGTGTCTTAAATGGTTTGTTGTCTTGGGCAGACAGGATTCCCCCAGGAGCTGTATATTTTTAGGGCTCGATATTGTTTTAATCATAGCAAGGAGTGCTGCTTGGCGAATATTATTTTAGGATGTGCAAAACTAGCGATCCTGCTGTCAGGCAAGAATCGGACAGCAGCTAACGAGTTTGGAAGCATGAGCTGGGTGGAGGATCTACCACAAAATTAAAGCAGCTTTGAATTTTCCATCTTCCATGAAAACTTTGTCACTTTTTGTGCCCTGGGCACAGAGGGAGACAAGCCACTTCCCAGATACTTTCACAGTAAAAGTGGGCATTACTACTTGTAGGACCTGGTTAATGTGTGCCCCTGGTCCATGGTGGCTCTCTTCACCAGGGATTTCCCCATGAGTCAAGTCCTGCAGCATTTATCTGGGTTCTACTCGCCCTGCCTTAACCCATGGGGCAAAGGGCTGACCCTGCACCCCGTGGGGCTGAGCAGAGGATGGATTTGCCTTTGGAGGGGTCTTTGATTGTTCTTGCAGTTGGGCAGCTCTGGTCTGTGAAGCTCTGGCTGAGCTGGTCTACTCCACCTCTTGAGTCTTAGGAGACTTTGCTGAAGTGTTGGGTTGTTTGTGTCTTGCATCCTGAGAGTCCGTCCATGTCGTGTTTTCCAGGCTTTTTTGGACCCAAGGGTGAGGATCCCAGCACAGTCTGAGTGCTGCAAGGATGGACTGGAGGGATCCCATGTGTTATGGGGTCAGCAGAAGAGGTTGGGGCTCCTCTGGGCTACTGGGAAGGTGCTGGGAGCAGGAGAGCTGCTGCTGCCTTCTGCACCCTTCCAACACCTCTCTGACTCTCAGCTGTGATTTTGGAGCAATCCCTGAACCAGAGGGGTTGCACAGCAATGGAAGCTGAGAGCAGGGTGGAGAGGAGCGAGGACTTTCTGGTTAACACAGATGATACTGTTTGATCCTCCCCTTAATCATTGCTTTGCTGGAAGCAGCAGCAATCAGGGTAGGGAGCTGCTTTTGGCCTCTCAGCCATGGCTCCTGAGTGTGGAGCAGAGCATGGTGCAAGGGCATAAAATAAGCAAATAGGGGGCTTTTGGGGCTGGTTTGGGGACTCCTCTACCTTTTCCACAACTCTGAGTGGTTGGATGGCTGGTAGCTGTCTGGCAGCCAGCTCCAGACCTGCTTTTCTTTCAGGGGTTGCTCACGCATTTCTACACAGCTACTGATTGTCTTGACACTTCGTATATTGATGGGTCCAATTCTGGGCTGAAAATGCCCCAAATGGGAATCAGCCTGATCTTATAAAATTGTGGGTCAGATTATGCTGTTTCAGCCTTGCCTGGGGAGGAGCTGCAGGGTGACCCCTTCCTGAGCTCTAGTAGTTTTTCAAAAGTCAGGGTTGTGGAGTCTTTTTGGCCAACATTGTGGTTGTGGAGTCTTTTTGGTTTGTCTTTTTGATGACAAACTGTAGCGCGTAACCAGCTGGCAAGGAGAGGGGTGGTATTAGCATGGGTGACAGGTCCTTGAAGCCCCTTGATTACCCCTAGCCTGCAAAGTGACCTTTGTAGGTGCCAACCTGGAGCGCACGTCGGCATTAGGGGTTCCCCAGCTTGTTTTCCTCTCTAGATGCTCCCCAGGGCTGGCTCTGCTGAGGCGGTGATGCTCCAGACTAGGATGTTTATGTAGAAGGGCCATGGTGCTTTGCATTTTCTGTGGCTGGGCACAGTGAGGCATCATGCAAGGGCAACTGGTTGAGATGTCTCACCCTGCACCTTCTCATCTCAGGGTCCTGGCTGGAATAGCTGGTTCCTGAGTGGATGCTGAGTGGAAATTACTCTTGGAAATTACTCTTCTAATAATTTGCATGAATAATCCTTTTCTGATTGCTGATTTATAAATGACTTATTGGGGCAACCCTGCTTTGGAGTGCTTGGGTTCAGCCCGAAGGGCCCAGCGGTAGGATTCTCCTCTTAGATTCTGGACTTTGTGCTGATTTGCCACTGATTGAAGATGCTCTGTCTGTGAGTATAAGAGCCTTAAGGATGACCTGCATCATCAGATGCTTGCCCTTAGATTTTGAAAGCCCACAACAGAAAAATGCTGAAGAGGAAACTGATCCCTATGCCCTGGGGATGCTGCCCCAGAGGCTTTTGGTGGAGAAGCAGGACCTGCACCCTGTAGTTCGTGGGTTTTTTTCTTTGTGTTTTTGTGTTTGTTTTTTTTAATAGCATGGGTTCCTCACCCGTGGCTCCTTCCTATCCAGAGTTTTGCATCTTCATGTCTCAGCAATTGTGCTGGGAAAGCCCTGTGCCTGGCCAGCTGCCTGGGAGAGCATCACCTTGTACTTGGAGGCGAGGGATGCTGCGCAATCCCATACCAAAAGGCTGCCCTGCCTCTGGCCTCTCAGCAAGGCCCCTGCTCTCCCTCCTGCCCCTCTCATCGCCTTTTGCATTTGGAGAGGATGGCTTTTTATTACAGCAATTTTCCTGTATTGCATAGCCGGCGCTGGGGAGAAGTGTTTTTGAAATATTATTTGTGCATTAGCCCCAGAGCCCACTTGTGGCTTTGCTGTAGCTTGCACTTAAGTGGCGTTCTTGCTGGGGAAATGAAGGGGTTTAACAGCCCTGAGGATGGATGCAGAGACATCTGTGTCCAGCCGAGCGAGCACCTGCCCAGCCTGGAGCTGCCTACGAGTGAATGGTTCCTCTTGCAGTAGCTCATCCTGGTGCTTGACTGACTTCCATCTGCTTCAACGAACCCCTCATCTGGGACACCACCCCTTGGAAAGTCTTCATGCCCCTATCTCAAGTCATTGGGGTCCTTTGAGCCTCTCTCAACGTTGTGTCTCTTTGCCATGATGTTTTGGAAGCTGATGCTGGCTGCACCACTGACAGATGTAATGTCAGATTTCCTCGTTTCAGATATTTTTAGAGCACCCAGGCAGCTTGTCTGTATTTCTGGGCAATGGGCAGGTGTTTTCCATGCAGCTCCTCCACCCTTTCTCATCTGCCACCCTCCCTGGTGGCATCAAGGAGGCCAGTTTGTTCAAACAGATCGGAGCAGAGCATTATTTATTTGTGAAAGTCCTTGTCTACAGTCAGGGAGAGTGGGGAGTGACAGTGGGGACTGGCACAGTGTGGAGCCACCTGGTATGGGATGCCCTGGAGCAAGTGCTGCTGGTGACAAATGATGTGGTTTTGCAGGGCTTGGCTCTTCCTGAAAGAAACAGCTAGACTGTGTGATGGGCCTGGTGGTCCTTCTGAGCTGGGAGGCTCGGTTAGATGTACAGTGGTGCCCTGCTGCCCTTAGAGTCCATGCTGGAGTCTGCTCTTGGCTTGACCATCGGCCTATGTCTACACTTGTAGTGTGGTCTCTTTGCACTGTGTCATTAGGTTAACCTGCCTCCCAGGAGGATGGGGGGAGGATTTGGGAATGAGTGCTTCCGCAGCACTGCACGGCTATGAGGGAGGGGGGCTCCTGGGCTGTGCTCCACATTCCCATCTCAAGTCAAGCCACCTGAGAAGTCAAGGTACTCAGCTATGTCCAAACAACTGTTGCCTTCAAGCAGTTTTAAGTAACCCTTACGGCACCCAACGCCTTCATCTTGCCTAAAGAGCTCAGTGAAATATCACTTTCTGGGTTTAGTTTGCTCCTCAGAGCATCAGTGTCCCTAGAGACCGGTTGGATTCAGTGCAAAGGACCCTACGGACGTGGTGACCAAACTGTCAGCAATGGAGAAAGAACCTACCTGGAGCCAGACAAGTGGTGTCTGCAGCATGACTGCCAGCGAATGATTGTCTGGAGTCCTCATGTTGAGGACAACTCCTGCAGGTGGTAAAGTTATCCCTAGAGCGTCTGGGTAGGTCTAGACTTTGCCCTTGCCTGGGCTTTTAAACTTAAAGCTGAGGCAGGGCAGGGGAAGGGCTGGATTTATGGAGTTGGCCTCACTATAAATGACCCTCAAATTCCTAATTTACAAAATTCCTCTTCACGTGCAGCTCAAATCTTCACCAAGTTAAATCCAAGCTGTTTCTTCAGTGTTTATTGGCATGATTTAGGGTGCTACAGCTTGCTATCAAAACCCGTGGCTGTTAGTACAGTCAACCTAATCGTTTTTTTTCCCCATTGGAAAGTCTTTTCTGCTGCTTTCGAAGCTGTGCTCTGAGGTTGGTGAACGCAAATGCTCTCTGTGTGCCCAGACACCCAAACTTGCATGCTTAGAGCAAGGCACCCTGCTCTTCTGCATTTCAATAATGGGATGGAGCTCACCTCTCACCCTCTGTTAATGACATTTCGCAAGGTGATATTACAACTGGCTGATTAAACAGAGGATATTTGAGTTGAAAAATGAAGACAAGTCCCAGAAGGCATCTGCCGCTCTCCGTGCGAGGTAAGATGATTTTGTTTTGCCAAGAGACCATGAAAATGGACTGAGGAGACCCATGTGCCACTCCCTTGGAGCTGCTGTCCCCTGCTTCCCCCATGGGAACCCCTCTGAAGCCTGGGTCCAACTCAAGCATCACCCCCAGGTGTCGGAGGGGAAGGTTTGCAACCAAAGCCATGACTAGAGTCTGGAGATGAGACTCATTTTCCTGAGAATGGCAGAGGATTGGGGCAGATGCTCTGCACCAGGCAGGATGGGGAGTGGAGATGCTGGGGACATGGCATCGGCCACCAGGGAATGATGCTGCAGGTGGTGTTGGGCCAGTTTGTTGCATAGGTGCCCGTTGGATCTACAGACACCTTGAGCTTGTCCAAAATTCACCGATTAAATGGAAGTTGCAGTGGCAGAGCTATCCTTTGCTGCTGCCTGCTCTGCTTCCAGGGGCAAGCTGGGGCAAATGGCACTTTTCCAATTTCCAATTGGACCCAAACACTCAGAGCTGAGAAAACTGTGCACAAAATAACTTCTCTGGGAAGAAAAACAATTATTTTGCCACCCGAAATACATATCTCTGGATAATGCTAATTGCATATCTCTGAATAATGCTAATTGCACGCAACCTCTGTGAAGACATATGTAGATAATAATACCTCGGTTTTCAAATATCCTCTTCAGAAATCTCATGAATATGACTAAAATGCCTCAATTTTGTCCCTTTAAACACTCCCCACTTTATCACAAGGCTAATGAGCACAGTGGGGGGTGGAGGAGCCGGTTTCCAGCAGGCGATGTAGGTCATGCTCTAGTTTTTCTTTCTCCAATAAGCAGCTGTGGGACCTTTCTCCTTCCAAACCTATTCATATCCAGACCCACGACTGCAGCATCTTGTCTGATGGCAGAGAGAAGAGGTCTCATGAATTGGAGAAACATTGGAGCTAACTGTCAACCTTCTCCAGTGCATGGCTGCAGATATTTGTGCTGTCCAGATATTGGGCTTGGAGGACTGGGCCACGAGTGCTTGCTTTTGGAGAGAAGTGGGAAGATGGGTTGGGGGATAAGTATCTCTTTTGACAGCTCTTGCTTTGGGAGCTACACAGAGCAGTAGGACCAGGAGCGAGCTGGCTGTCTGGATGGCCTCTGTGATGCTTGTCCCATATGCGTGTCTCTAAGTCAAGCTCTTTGCTTTTCTAGATGGTCTCAAGGACCTTCCAGAAATAAATTTCTCCACTCCTGTGCTCCCCACCCCATTTCTCCCAGTGTCCCCAAGCTCACAGGCATGCTTGGGGAGGTCCCTCATCACCACTATGGTCCCTTCCTGGTTGCGTGAACCTTGTGTGCCAGCACTGAGGGGGAAGTACGGCTCATATATGGGATTCTGGCTGTCTCCGAGACTGGTAAATATAGCTTCAGCGAGAGCATGTCTGCATGCGTGTGACAGTCTGTGCAGCCAAGCTCTATTTTTAGGAGCGCTGGCAAAGGAGACACACACACGGATCTAATCACAGCTTCTCCCAGGCAAATGTTCCTTTTCTCTGGGTTTCAAGCCATGCTTATCAATTTCCTCTGCATTGTTTCCTTCCCTTCTTCTCTGACATGACAACCGCCTGCTGGGAGGAGGGAGAAAATAAGCTGTGATGGGAAAGAAGGCTGGCAGGGGGAGATACCTGGGTGGGAGAACAGTCTATCCCCAAACTGGGAGACGTTCTCCTAGCCAACAAGCCCCATCCTCATGGGTCGGCTGGGGATGCTCCAGGGGCTGGATCTCCTCTGGGACAGCTTGTGTTTGGGGGGAGTTGGGTGGAAAGCTGGGGAGCGCTGAGATGTCCCCAAGATGCCCAGTTTTGCCTTGTGGGGTGATGGAGGAAGAGTGCGATGCAGGGAGGGAGGGAGGCTGAGAGGTAAAAATGACCATCCTCTGGGCTGTGATTTACTGCTATTGGCAGGAAGGGGCTGTTAATTTATTAAGACTTGTAAGATGTCCAGCTCTTTCTTAGTGTGTTTTCCTCTTGGCATGGCTCTCCAGGGAGGGGTGGCATCGGTGACATGTTGGCAGCGTGGTCATGAGAGGTCCTGGTGTGTACCTAGGCTTGGTTGTGCTCTGTGCTGGACAACCCCAAAATTTCCCAGTGCCCATGAGAAAACAGCTCTCCCCAGTTGTGCTGCTCACAGCTTCCCTTGGAACAAATATTCTAATTTATTTAATTCACCCCAAAGGCCAGGGAAGCCATACGTGGTTGAATTTTGCAGGGTGACAACCTCTGACAGCCCCATGTCCGGGTGGTGATAACACCTGTGCCAGCTCCAAGCCATAAATATTTCCATAGGCGATGTACCTCGGCCAAGAAAAGTATATTTTTTCCCCTGGCTGATTTGCAGGCAGCAGTGAGACAACCTTCCCAGGGTCTCTCCCTGACTCATTAAGTGGTCAGAAGCAATTAATTTAACCCCTCGCTTTCTCCATTTGGAAAGACAAGGGATTATTAATTGCCCTCAGAGGTGGCAAAGATGGATGAAGCCAGTTAATGCTCGCCCTGAGCTTTCAGCGCAGTTTCTGTTTTCTTCAGATAATGAAACTAAACCAATTTGATCCCTCAAACTCAGCAGAAATCCCAGTGTTTTTAGCCAAAATACTCCTCATCTGGCATTAACAGAGCAAATAAAAATTCATCATGGTCTAAACAGGACTGTGGTGTGGAGTCTGATTTTGGGGCAAAACCTGCTTTTCTCAGAGCTGGGTAAAAAATAGACTTTTTTTTTAGTTAAGTGGCAATTTCAGGATAAGGAATATTCTGAAGCGGAACTACCATTTTTTAAAATTCTTGGTGAACAAGGCCATCAGAATTGTCCTAGAGGAACTGCCGATGCTGCTTGCTTTGACAGGACTTCAACTTTTTCATGTTCAAGTTAAGTTTGAAGCTGTTTTGTCAAGCAGAAAGCCACCCTAATTTAAAAATAATAATAATAATAATAAAAAAGCTTAAACAGGCCATGTTTTTGCTGGAAATTTAGCAGAAAAAAGGCAAACTGGGTGTTTGGTGTTGACCTAACAGGCAGTTGGGTCAATGAGTCTCTTTTTTTTTTTTTTTGTTGGTTGTTTTTTTTTTTCGGCCCCCAGGAAGAAGGATGGTGGGGGTGGCCAGCCTGGAAAACCCATATCTAATTCCAGCCTCGAACAAAAAAAAAAAAAAGGCATCAGGGGAGATATCTGGGAAGAAAATGGCTCTCTGTGGTGGCACCACCAGAAGGCCCTGTCCCCGCCAGCCTTCAACTTTGACTCTTCCAGCTGATGTGCCAAAACCCCAAAGAAATATATTTTCTAAATGGGCTATTTGCTTTCCTTTACCATTCACCATAAACACAGCTTTTTGTCTCATAGCAAAGATGCACTTTTTGCTTTTATAAGCCCGTCTTAAGCACCACTTCTTAGATCAACGGCTTTAAATGAAAAAAAGAAAGCTCTTTTGAATACAAATGTGGCATTTACTTCCTTAATGCCTCTCTTGCGCTAAGCTACCTTCAAACCCATCAGAGACACTTTAATACATTGAACAGAACTCCCCTCATTTTGATGCTAATGCAGCATTTCATGCAGATAATGTGCTTGAATCATGCACTGAAATACATTAAAGGTGAAATCTAGAGCTTCAAGGAACTGCTGGTGGCTCAGCTCTCCTCTCCTTCCCTGTTTCCATCTGTGAGCCAGGTCTTGCCAAGCTCCCTGGCAGGTCCAAGGCCAAGCTTGTCCTATATGACTTGGTTAATGTCTTTTAATCAATTAAAAAACTCAAATCACCTGATTTTTCCCCCCCCCCATGTAATTCCATTGCAGTGGGATATTCACTCCTTAGACTCCTTGCTGCAGGATGCTCTGGAGGACAAAATGGGCTTCACCAGCTTGTGGAGAAGACTTTTTGAGGGGCTTTTGGGTATCATCGTATGGATACAGCCTCCAGCAGCCCTGCGCTAGGACACACTAAAAGCCAGAAATGAGTTTTTAAACACAGGAAAAGTATCTCCATGCTCTCAGTTTGCTGCTTGCAAGCTCCCACCTCTACACTTGGCTTCCTTCAGAGGCAGGAATTGCTGATCCCACCTGGATGTTTTATCACGTTCCTGTTCTCATGATGCTTGATAGCATCAGTTGGGGGTCCCCTGGAGATGCGAGAGCGGTGGCTACTTCCATTCTCTGTCCGCAGTGAAAACTAATAATAAAAAAAGTTCTGAATTTGGGTCAATGTGAACTGAATTTTTTTTTTTGGGGGGGGGTGGGGGAAGAGTTTTTTAAAGTTTCCATTTTGGGTCAGCAGGTGTCAGAGGACCTGACAAGAAACTCCTTGTTGAAAAGAAATTAATTTATTTGTGGAAACCTCATTTTGTTTTGAAGAAATCAAAGGCAGGCATGTCAAAATTTGGAAATACTTTCAACTGTGGCTTTCTGTGACTGTGTCATTAAAAACAAAGTCTGATTTCTGCTGAAACTCCTGTGATCTGGGTCTGCAAATGCCTGTGTGTCCCAGAGGAGCTTCTTCATCCTAGATGGGACACACTTGTGTCCAGCATTTACTGCCCTCAACATGGTCTAGTGGCCAAATAATCCCCTGTGAAGCGGCTCGCTGGTGCAAAGGGGAGCAGGTGGAGGCTGTTCACTCTGCTCTTGCAAATTAGGTTCATTCCTCTTAATTAGTGCCACTCACTAATGAGTAGCCATCCCTTCAGTGAAGCCCAAGGAAGGGCAAGGGGGGCTGTTAGCTGTATTACTGGCCCTGTGGAGCAGCTTGGTATCTTGCCCTGGAGAAGAAAATGTTGACACAGAGAGCTTCGTACCTGGGGCTTTTTTCTGTTTTCAGCCTCAGGAGGGGGAATAGCCCTTTTCCCACCCCCCGCAAGGATGCCATCATATGCTTGTTGATGCATTAGTCTTAAGCTTTTGCTGTTCTTCAGGTGATGACCCCCACGCAGATGTGCCTGGATGAGCACGCTTGCTGCTCCATCACCTTGACCATGCTAAGGTGAGACCTGACTCGCTGGGTACACAGGTTGGATGCGACCAGCCTGACAGGATAAAGATGGGACCCCGCTGTGTGTGGGTACCTCTGGGGTCTGGAAGGAACATGGGTCTGGAGGAAACCCAGGTATAAGTGCTGGTGATGATGTGACCGCCATGAATGTGTCTCCTGGGGCATCTAAATAAGCAGAGAGGGGAAATGAAACCTTTTTCACTGCTGGTGTGCTCAATCCACTTTGCTTCATGGAAATCTTCTTTTTAAAGCAGCTCTGCCCTCCCTGCAGCCCGGTCTTGGAGACTTTCCAGTGGCTCTGAGAAGAGGCACGGTCCCTGGGCAACAAGACTAAGCTGGAGGTGCAGCTGTGTGGCTCTCTGTTCCTTCCTGCCTAAAGATAGGTCAGTCCAGGTGACATGACCATTTCCAGAGCATCCCACAGCCCTTGCTGGCAGTACCATCTCTGTCCCTCTGCCAGCCTGAAGTCCACCCAGGAGGGGTGCAGGGCCACCAGTCCTGGGGCCAGAGTTTTTCTTGGCTTGAAATACCTTTATCAAACACTCATAGGTCCTGATCTGAACTGTCCCCTAGCGGACACACCTGTCTCTCCCATTACAATAACTGCCACTGACATTTCAGTAGCACTTTTCTTCCCAAAGGGATCCCTGAGCACCTTGCAACCTGTGTTGCTTCTCCTGGCAGTGAAATGTGGCCACCAGCGAGGCTGGGTACCCACCCCTCATCCTCCCTTGCT
This sequence comes from Stercorarius parasiticus, assembly GCA_013396915.1. Classification (NCBI taxonomy): domain Eukaryota; kingdom Metazoa; phylum Chordata; class Aves; order Charadriiformes; family Stercorariidae; genus Stercorarius; species Stercorarius parasiticus. Next base: position 85,106 of record VWZL01005863.1, on the reverse strand, counting down.
GGCAATCAGGGCAGGGGGATGCCACTCAATGTATCCCTGGGCACGGCAGGAAGGTGTTATGGGAATGACCCTGAGGTCTTGAAAAAGGAGATATTTTGGAAGGAAAAACCATAGGAAAACATGGGTGAATGCACGTTGGATGGTCCCTGGGGAGACCCTGGGGTGACGTGCAAGTGGAGCACGTCAAGAGGTCACCCCAGACCATGCTGTGACTTCTTCTCACATCAGTTCCCCATTAAAGAGTTTCAGTGCTGGTGAAGGTGTGGTATGGCCTCTCAGGTCTCAGTTGGAGTGGGGATGGCAGATGCAGAGCTTGGCCAGCAAGTGGGACACCCCAAAGGGAGGGGGGTCACTGTTGTCTGGCTGCCCCCCAACTTCACCAGGAGGTCTGGGGAGATGATGAGCGTATATCAGGGGAGCTGGTGTTTAATCACCGGATTGTCTAGGTTGGAAGGGATCTTTAAGATCATCGAATCCAACCATCAACATAACACTGCCAAAACCACCACTAAACCATGTCCCTAAGCACCACGTCTGTGTAACTCCCCAAGCTAGTTCTCCCAGGCTCATGTGTCTTCTGTGTCTTGGATCTGCTCCCTGTCCTTGCTCACATGTGTCTTCTCCTCACAGGTGGCACCTCAGTTCCTGGTTGAGCATCTTTGCTCCATCACATCCTCCTGCCACTGATGCAGATGGGTACGAGACAAATGCATGGAAGGAGCCTGGGCTGGGCAGAGAGATGCAACCTCCTTTCCCAGGCTAACCTCAGGTTTAGGAGAAGAGAAGCTCTGTCACTGGAGGAGGTGGAAGAAGGAGTGTGCAGCACCGAATAAATCCTTTTTGACAGCTGGGAAATGCCGTGGCCTTTGTGATGGAGCTGAGCTGACGGGCAGCACTGCTCCCTGGGCAGGCTGAGTCTCCTCTTCCAGTGCTGCTCAGCGGGGACCATGCCTGCGGCAACACAGTGCTTAGAGATGGTGTCAGTAAAGGCAGGCTTGTAACCCTTGGAGCCCCCCTTGGAAGGGGCTTGTACTTTTGCATGCAGGGTGCAAGCTACACCCATAGCTTGTTGTCCTCTTTTCAAGCCTTGTTGCTGTTTTTATCCCCTTTCCCCAGTTACAGGGTGTTGGATGTGGGTCCTGATCCCTCCCCCGCAGCCAGCTCAGCCGGTGCCAGGTTCAGAGTCCTGTCCTGGTGGACCTGCAGCAGTGTCTGCTGAGGTTCATATGATTTTGCACCAAGGTGGGGGAAGTCTCAGGGCTTTGCTGAGCACCAGTGAGATGATGGGAAGCCGGACAGCATTGCTTGCCCTCCACACTCCCAATTTGATCCTGCCTTCAAGCTTTCCCTGCTCCATGAACCAAGCAGGATGGCATCAGCTGGGCACCGAGACAGCCACTTTGGGGCTCAAAGACCTTCCTCCAGCAAATCATGGGGTTCCGGGGGTGCCCATCCAAACATCTACCTTCCCTGGGATGAGCTGAGCCCTTTTGCTGCATGCCCAGAGCTCACCAGGGCTTCTCCTTGCCCCCAGCAGCACCACCAGCCGAGCTCATTTCCCCAATTAAACATTATTAGTACTTAAGCGAAAGGAGGAGGGAGGCGGCGAGGAAGGATTTTTATTGGGAAGTCGTTTCTTCCTTAATTGAATTGCTCCTGTTAACAGCAGTGAGGAGAAGAGGAACAAAAAGCCAAACGGGAGGTAAGAGCGCTTAATTCACTCCTGCTCGAGAGGAGCTAATATTAATAAACTTCTCGATGAAGGGATTTGCACGGGTTTGTTAGAGGGATTAACTCCAAAATGGTGATTAGATTTCCCAGAGTAAACTCGCTGATAAACAAGGGAGGTGGTGAGATGCAGATGTTATCCACATGAGGAGTGAGGTCCGTCCCAGGTGCCAGACCCGATGCATGGAGGAGCTGCTCCCTGCTCTGGGGTAGAGAGCTTCCTCCACGTTTACCCCAAAAACAAGCAGAGATGGTGTCCTGGGTCCTTCCTAAAGGGGCCTTGATGTCACTTACCACCAGGACCCTGCAAACCTGAGCTTGGATGGAGGTGGCACCATTTAGAAGAACCATATGGACGAATGGGAGTCGCTTGGGTGTCCACATGGTCGTTCCACCAGCCAGGTCACATCCCAGGGATGGATGCTCAGAAAAGCCTGTATGTGGCTACCCAGGCAGCTTTTTCTGTGAGCGCACTATGCGGGCATTGGTGTTTCAGGGGTGTGGGGAGCATTGTGTCAACCTTTGCCCTTGGGGGAAGTGAAGGAGGAACCTCCAAGATCTTTCATCTTGCGTTTTTGTTTTCTTTTTAATGAAACGTTTTCTTTCAGGCATCCTGGCACACTGCTAATTTAAAAAAGCAAATGGTTTGACTTTTGCTTTTTAAATTTTTGTTTTTTTAAAGTAGAAAAATGGATCTAAATAGAGGATATAAAAACCTGAAATAGCACATACCACGTTGGGGCAAAGAAACACACATTGTCCCGAGGCAAAGAAAATATCTGCTTGTCCTCCACCCATTTTTTTTCTCTTTGATTTTACTGCAGCTTTCTGCAAAAGTTTCTGTTTCTTATCAACCCAAACATTTTGTGTTTGGTTTTTTTTTTTCTCAAGATTTTGGGTTGTTCCCTGAGTTAACTGTCTATACTGTTACTTGCTCCATATAGAGGTAGACATACACCTTCACTGGTACCTTCTCTCCTTCCTCACACAGAGTCCAGCTGAAGAGCATCGCTACCAGAGAGCTGATTTGGATGGACCTCTGCATCCCACCATGCTGCGTGTTCAAACCCTGCTCTTCAAGTTCCCATCATCCATCCATCATCCGCAGAAGAGCCACCACAAGCCGTAGGAGGACCTAGGAGGCTTTTTCAAGCTAGATCTGCTGAAGTAGGTCTGCATGGTCTCCATTGCTCCCATGCTATGCTCTTGCAAGGACCAAGGAAGGGAAAATCCACCCTGAAGCTCATCCAGGGTTGCTGGGGTTGAAGGGTCGGCCCATTTGCTGCCAACCGTTGCAATCGGATTGCTCTGCTGGTGGCGGACCAGTGCGAGACCTTCTCTGGTTCATGGTGAACTCTTGAGAACGGGCAAACGTGCTCAGTGAGGGAGGAAAGAACCAAAAGCTGGTCCAGAGGTAGATGCTGGCTGCACATTGATGGTCTTCAAAGCACCTGCTTGCATGGTACAATGATGGAGCATCCTTTAGCACGTGGAGGCACCCAGCTATGCGAGCGCTTTGGAAACAGCAGGCTAGCCTTTTTTTTCCCATAGCAGGGTGAAAAATTGATGCTCACCCCATTTCTCAGATAGAAAAGTGGGTCCAGAGCAGCTGAGATCATCCAAAATGGAAACGCCCAAATCAGAGCAAATCCCGCTACAGATGAACAGCTACATCCCAGTATTAATGGGCAATCTGAACTGGTTTAATTTCATTGTGCACACTTGTTTCCTTACAGTGGAATATTTAAGAAGGGGGGGGGGGCGGGAAATAATCATTTAGAGGGTTGCCATCAGTGCCTAGGCATCAAATTTTATCTGCTTCAAATTTATTATGATCATATAGGGAATGCAGCACTACCAGTGCTGCTTTGGTGCTTTCCCCCCTAATTCCTGCCTCCACCCGCTGCTCCTGACAGCCTGAGCTTAAACCTATGCCGAGTTTATTAAAAACTAAATGAAAAAGTCAAAACTAGCAAAAAAAAAATCCTTGTGGGGAGCTGGGGGATCTTGGCCAGGGCAGGGCCAAGACAGTGAGTGCAAAGAAGGCATGTAATTCTTGCTCTGCCTTGGGGATTTGGGGGCATCGGGGTCTCAGCGATGCTTTAGGGATGGGATGAAGCCAGAGAGATGCGATTGAGAGAGCATGGGATTTAACATTCCTCTTTCCCCCGTGCATCCTGGATTTATTCATCATTTTATTGCTTTCAAACCACCCAGAAAAAAAACATTTTGGTGTTATTTTCTTAGGGCAGAGCAAAAACCTTACTATTCTGGGATGGGGAGGTGTCCCCATCTCCTGTCTGAATACTCCTCATTCCTGGCTTTATCCAGCAGGACAAGTCTGCTTTCTCCTCCACAGCCTGTCCTCTCTCTCCTCCCTCCCTTTCTCCTTGCTCTGTGCTCAGGAAGCCCGGAGAGGGAAAGTCATGGCTGTTGGGATGATTTATAGCTGATGAGGTTCTTTGGGGACCCGTGGCCGGAGGCTCATGGGGGGGAAGAGGGGATGGTACAGTCACTTTTTGGGATGCTCGTGCATCCCTGGAGACTGGAGTCTCCTGGCTCTGGAGGTGCGGCGATTCACTGGGACAGGCAGCTGGAGACTTGCGGGCAGACGCTGAAGAATCTTCCATAGCAAATGGCCTCCAGCGAGGATGGGGAGGCTGGAGGGAAGGTAGTGCCTCCCCAACACCCTTTACTGCAGTCACAGCCCGCTTCTTGTGCTCACCGGTACCCCTCTTACCCATCCCCAGAGATCCCAACGGGCAGCACCACATCCTGACCCATGCGGTTTGCAGGACGTCCCCAGCAGCTCCTGCCAGCCCTTGTGCCCAAGGTGTCCCCACCTGCTGCCCGCTTTTATCCCCAGTGTGTAGGGCTTTGAGGACGGAGAGGGGTTTGGTCCCCTCCTGGGCTCCCCAGGGGTGCTGTCCTCTCCCAGCATCCCGGACCTCCCAGCTCAGCAATCCCTGGTCCCTGGGGCCGGAGGAGAGCTCTTTTCCAAGGCTCTTTCTCCCCAGAGGGGCATTTAAACCCTCTCCACGTGCTAAAGTGATGCTGCTGAATGACAGGAGCACGTCCTGGGATGAAGGCGAGGGTACAGCACATGTTTCTCCATCCCTGAGCAGCCAGGATGGGGGGTTATCGCCACCTCAGAGCTACAGTGATGCTGGAGCTTGCTCTTGCTGAACAACCTCGCGATGATTTTTTTTTTTTATTACATCACAAGGTCAGTTGATAAAGATAACTTGACTTAACGCACTTTGACTTGTGTGAGGCATTTGACTTAATTGTGCATCCCAGGCCTGATAAAAATCCAGCACCGCACCAGCCCTGGGCAGCCCATGTTAAATGGATTAAAAGCCGGTTAATGGAGAGATCGTCGGTGTCGCTCCTCTGCTTTTTACTATATTTGTCACTGAGCTGAAAAATGATATAAAATAAGCGCTGGACATATTTGCAGATGCTGAAATGTGGCGGAGCAGAAAGGGGAAGCAAATAACTTGTTAAATGGGGATGGCCCCGGTGGTGCGGAGGACTTGGGTTCTGCTGAAAACCATCTGCTGTTGGAATGCCGAGGCAGAGCTGGGGATGTTGAGGACAAACAGAAGGGGATGTGACTTCTGTGTCCCCAAAGAAGAGCCTTGCTGGGGGGATTAGCCAGGCTGGAGGTGCTCACAGGGAGGGGCAGGGGATGTCCTGAAGCAGATGGTCTTCAGCTGGGAGCAGCACCAACAGCATCATCTCCCCAGCATCCGTATCCATAGGTGGTGCTGGTGGGGAAACTGAGGCATGGGGCAGCCCCGCAGCATAAGGGCTATGCGGGAGATGGTTTCTCCAACCCAAAATTGTGCAATACCTCGGCTTTTTATTTTTTTTGGGGGGTGTGGATCCAGGGCTGTCCCTGGGGCTGAGCCTTTCCGTGTCCTTGCACAGCGGTGGATGCCGAAGCCGAGCCCTCCTTCTGATCCTCTGTTCCTCTTGTTTCCTGACCCTGCCACCCTGAATCATTGCAAAAATGCCTTTTAATTGCTAGATGCTCACTTCTCTGCTAATTAACCACCTTGCAGGCATTTAGTAAATGATGTTTTTTGTTCATAATTACCAGGAAAAGGTGATTCCTACCTCCCAGAAGCAAACTCATTTTCACCTACCGGGAAACATATTTTCTTTCCTTTTTTAAAAGTAGTGGGCTGAGAGAGCTCGAGTGTTTTACAGAGAGGCAGGCCCAGCTCCCGAGGGTAGTTTGACCCTGCAAAGTGCTATTTAGGGATTCAGGGGCTCTGCTTTTCTCCAGTCCCTTTGGAGAGTCTCGGAGCTGGTCCAAGTCTCTGGAGCTCTCAGGCTGCCCATGTACCTTCACTGGGTTTCCCCTCGTTTAATCGTGTGGCATCTCCATTAAATTCTACTTAGGTCTTCTTTTGGTTTTCAGGGTTTATTTTTAGGGGTGTGGGGGCAGGCATCATTCTGGCATGGCCCTTGCTGAGCTGAGCTCCCGTCTCAACAACTCCCTGCGTTGCTTGCACCCATGCAGCAGAAGGGGAAACTGAGGCACGAGGCCAGGAGCACGCAGCTGGATGGCACCTGGTCTGTGCTTGTTTGGGCATCCTATGGGGGAGAAAACAGCACCCCAGCCCCAATGCCAGGGCGGTGGGTGGACCTGGTCCTGGTGCTCTGCTCCCCCAAAAGGATCCCCCTGGGATCCAGCGCGGCAGGCGAGCCAGCGCTGGGAATTGCATTGACCTGACACAACTCATTTCACTTGTGGTCTCCTGCGGCAGCTTTCTCCGGTGCAGAGCCAAGAGCCCCCTTTCTGAACGCCGCTGTTGCATGGCCGATCGATATTCCTCATCAAAAATCTTGGCGGCGAAGCCGGGAAGTTATTTCCCCTCTGCAAAATTGCCCGCGGAAGAGCCAAGTTCAGCCTTTCTATAAATAGTCATAGCGTTGTCACCGGCTTGCATGCCACACCGTCCCTGCCCCTCAGCCTGGCTTTGCTAATTCAGCACGTCAGCTCACGCGCCGCAGAAAATGACGTTAATCCTTCATTTCTGAAAGCTGGCCAACCTGGCTTTAGCTTCCCACCTATGGTATTTGCATGGCTCATCCCTGGCATGGGACAGCCACCACTGGCCCTCACCTTCCTGTCAGGCCTGTGAATGATGTATTTCCAGTCATCCCAAAGGAAAATTTCCCTTTTCCCTGCAGTCTTCCTGCACAGTGTTTGTGTGAAATATTGAATTATAGAGGATTTTTCCACGCGGGGAAAGAGGAGTGCCGGACCAGCTCCTCACAACGGCATCCTCTGCCAGGAGCAGCATCCTTGGTGTTAGAAAAGGCGAAATAAGAACATTTAAACACATCCAGCCACAAATCCCAACCCTGCGGGCCCCAGGCTCTGTCAGATAATGTTGTCCAGCCCAAACTCCTTCCCCTGGGGCTTGCAGAACCCTCCCCATCCCTTTCCATCACCCACCGGCTCTGTGCCATGGGCTGACAATTTCCCAGGAGGAAAAGTTGATGGGAGAGGCTGTAACTCCACTGGTGCTCTCCCGACTGATCTTCAAAAGTGCTTTGAAGCTGGGGAAATCGGTGAGGTTTTTTTTTCTATTTCTTTCTTTCTTTTTTTTTTTCCCCACCCTTGGATACTAAAATTGAGAACTTCGGTTTTTAATGAGGAAGGAGCTCCGCGGTGTTCATCAAACACTGCCGGCCAGCGGGACACAGGAGCAATGGCTGTGCAAATGAGCAGGGAGATTGAAAAGCCAAAAAAAAAAAAAGGAAAGAAATTCCCTCCGATGAGGGTTGAACCATCTTGGGGGAAGCACTGGTGAAAATGTCCCCTCTCCGTGTGAGGTGTCCCATCGCGTGGGGACATGCCTGTTTTGCCTGGCCAAGGACACCCAGCAAAGGTGGTGGCCAAGTCTTTACCAGCACTAGGAGGATTGCAAAAAAACCTATAAAATATTTTAAATATGTATTTTTCATATTTAGATTTTGATTTAGAGAGAGAAATGCTGCTCATCGGACACTTTTAACGGTTACTCAGATATAACTCATGGCATTTTCCCTGCGAAAGCGCCCAAATATAGCCAAGGATCCATTTAAATTACAAGCAGGACAAAACACAGGAGGCTGCTCCGATTTAATAATAACCGTAATACGGATATTACTCTCCGGGCTTTGTCATGCAATAGCTTGTATTATTAAATTCTTCACACCCTGTGCTGGTTTTATGCTGTAAATTGGGTGCTCAGGTTGACAGGCATCTTGGAGATGAGCATCTTCCCCAGGGGCTGCCCAGGGCGAGGGCTTGGAAGGTCCCCCTGGGCTCAAATGATGTGTTTTTGGGAGCCAGCACCCAAAAATGAGAATAATATTAATTCTGGGTACATGTGCTGGTCCGTCCCCAGTGGGACGATGGAAGCAGGGGCTGCTAGGTGGCTTTTTTGGGGGAAGATCTGGAGGAAGCGGAGCGCCCTGCGTACGTCTGTCTGTCCTGTCCTCCTCCCATGAGGTTATTCCATTGCCTAATTTTAATCAGATTTAGGGGAGAGGTAGGTACCCTGGGGGGAAATGTGTCTCTGCTGCTGCTCACTTGGAGCAGGATGGCTCCAAAGGAGGAAACTGGGGGTGTCTGGAGGTGCCCAAAATGATGTGCCTGAGCCTTTTCCACCAGCCACATCATTCCAGGGCTGGGAAACAGAGATTACAGGCTCTTGCCTGTGTTTAAAAAAACCAATGGTCACACATTTTCGATTCACCAGGGACAGAAAAAGTCACTTTAGTAGAGAAAAAAACTTATTAGCGCTTGACTATCCCCTGGTCCGGTCCCTGGCTCGTGCAAGGGCTTTGAGCATCCCTCGGCTTAGCTTCTCTGGATGCAGACCCAGACTTGTCCCGCTGCCACTGTCTTGGTCCATTTAATGTCCTGAAATTGAGCTTTCTAATTGGGGTTTTCTAATTGCTGCTACTGCTACGGCAGCTGGGGTGGGCTTGGGGCAGGACCTCAACTGCTGGCAGCTGTGGGGGGCTGCTGTGGCTTTATTAGAGGGCTGGGGGAAGTGGGAGGCAGCTGTGTTTTTAGGAGGGCTGTAGTGCTATATGGACCCCAGGAGTGTGTGTCCCTGCAGGGAGCCCCACTATGTGCTATCACCGGTCCCCTAAAACGGGGCATCATGCGGTGAGTGGGGTGTGAGCGAGGGTGGGGTGTTGGATTGGGGGGTACTGAGGGGTTCTAGGCTGTTGGGCATCCCCAATGGTAAACTCACCCTGGGAAGGGATGTTTCCCTCTGTGGTTTGTCCCAGTGGTGCTCTGTGTCCCTTCCTCTGTTGTGGGGGGCAAACCCTGATGCATGGGGGCACTCTGCCCTCCCCTCCAGCTCCCCCCCGTCCCCCCCCAAGTGTGGGTTAACCATAATCTGCTTTTCTCACTGTCTGGGGGGGGTGGTTTGAAGCCCTTTAGGGAGCCCTTTAGTGCTGCTAACAACCTTCTGGGGAGCAGGCTGGGGCTGAGCATCCCCAAAATGTGGCTGCTGCCAGGCACAGGGGCTGCTTGGTGCTTCTGGGGCATGGCTCTGCTTGCCAGGATGGGGGAACTGGACCCCAAATTTGGATCTGTGGGATGGGGGTCCCTGCCCCAGCGGTGCCTGCTGGGCTGAGAGGGTCAGGGTGGGCCCCTGGGTGATGGTCCCCTGTGTCATCCCAGCACCAGGGATGCTCCTGATTGTGCTCGGAGCTGCGTCACCATGGCAGGAGAGATTTGGGGTGGGCTATGGGGCAGGACCCGCTTGCAGGCAGTGCTGGGATGAGGATCCAGACTGGATGGGGCCAAGTGAGTGCGAGGGTAGAGCCTGGCAGCTTACCCTTTAGCTTCCTGCTGCAACAAACTGAGGTACCAGTGGTCATCCCCGTTTTGAGGCAGAAACCCCTCTTTGCTGGCCGTGCTTTGGAGGCTTTGCTAATTCCCTTGCAATGGAATAGGACTCCTCAAAACCATGACCTGGGGGAGATGGTGGAGCTGCATGTCCTTCCCCGAGCTGTGTTTCAGCCCTGGCAGGGGGACGGGAAGGAGGGACGAAACTGCTGGCGTTTCTTCCCTGCCCGCAGCTTAGGGAGGCTTGAAAGGAAAGCGGAGGGTGAGAACGGAGCTGACACAGTGTGAGAAGGGGATTATCAGGTAGAGAGTTTAAAAGAAAAAAAACAGGACTTTGGGAGATGGGGATCAAAGGTAGCACTGGGCGATGCCTTCGAGGTAGGAGCAGATGTGAAAGGAGGGAAAGAGCCCATCAATTATAAAAGTTTATGGTCCAGCTTCCTAATTAATCTCTCCTGATGTTGACAATGGCTGTAAGAGCTCAACCAGGTGGACAAGCATCCCAGGTGCTCTCTCCCTCTGATTTATCAGCTAGGAAAACCTGAAATCATTTTGCAGTGCGGGATGATTGTAGCTCTAATTAGTTCTACTTTTTTTTTTTTTGCAACATTTTAATTTTCTGTCCAGATTTGCGTATGTCTCCGCAAGTAAGCGGCTTAAGGATGGGAAGGTGGGAAAAACACGTCGGTGTGGTTCAGGAGGAGGAGAGGGAGGTGAACCTCTGCACTGAGTTTGTGCCGGTCTTTGCTGAGCCGCCTCTTGGATGCTTCGCTCTCGAGGAGAGGGACAAAATCACACCAGCTCATTTATCTTCACCCCAGAAGATGCTGGCACTGGCTCTCCAGAAAGAAAGGCTTGTTTTTCTTCCCATCAGGCTGAAAAGCCTTTAATCCCAGTTAAATTAAATATATTTTACGTCCCACCTGAGCAGGCTCTGTAGGGGCACCCCCAGTAAATTTTTGGGACGCAGGAGCCTGACTCTGTCCTTGCCACCCGTGTGTGACATCCAGGAGATGAAAACATAGGAGGCTCTAGCCATGGAGGTCTGCTTGCTTTGGGTTAAAAACAGGAGGGAGAAGGGTTTAAACCTTTCAGAGCCAGTTTAGGAGGGGCCAAAGGGAGTTGCAGGGGATTTTGGAGGGCATGGAGGGGTTTCTTGATGCTGCAAGCTGGTGGTGACCCTGTGCCAGGACATGCTGTAGCTCCTGCACTGGCTTGGAGGGGAGATTTGGGCAGCCTGAACATGTACGTAAACTGATGCTGTTTTGGCCAGGAAGAGAACAAAATAAAATAAACTCCCAGGTTTAAGAGCTGAGGCAGGAGGAGAATGGAATCACCACGTGCCTTTCGGTGCTTTCTGAGCGAAAACAGCTTTCCAAGGTGTTTGGGGAATGGCCGACCAAGAGCAGCATCGTCTTTGGGAGCGTGTCCCCATGTCCTTCATCCCCTCGTCGAACAGAAGACCTGGTTGACTGCGCAGGGCTGGGGGGGTTAGGTGCTGGGGGGCGTTTTTTGGGTTTGAGAAAGAAACCTGTGTGCCTGCAAGTGGCTTCAGGGTTTTAATCATGGCCTAGCCAAAATCTTCCTGGCATCTGTAAAAACTGGAAAATTTTCATGGCTTTAGCTACTCTGATCTCCTTTGTGTATTCAATTTAAGCATCATCCTGAAGCAAATACCTTACTGTCACCGTGCCTCAGTTTCCCTTTTACTGCCAACTTTGCTCCCTCACCCCTGCCCCTGCTCTGCTGGAGGATCTGAGTGCCCCATAAACACCTTGAATAAGCAACTTAGAGAAAAAACATTAAATTTCACCCCTTTGTGATCAGATACGCCTGGAACATATTTCACAGCCTTTTTCTTCCCCCCCGGCTCCCCTCCCCTCCCTGACTGCTCCCAGCTGGGCTGGGAACAGGGCTCTGCCACGGTGATGCCCCACGGTGCTGGTATTTAGGGTGACATTTCCCATGGAGGGGGAAATCCTGCACCGTGCCGTGCGTTTGCATCCTAAGGGAACGAGATGCAGCAAATAAACACAGTCCCAGCATCCCTCCCCTGTTACACAGGTAATTTATTCCGGGGGATCTCAAGCCATACAAGGCACCTGGAAAATAGCTGTGTGGGCTTTCCATATGGGTTGCTATTATTTTCCAGGGTACAGAAAACAGATTGTTGGAAGAACTCCCTGTTCCATGGCTTGCGCTATTTTTTTTTTTTTTAAAGCAGAGCAGCAGTCAGTGCTGTTTCCTCTCTGCTGAACATTGTTTAGAGATTGCTCCTAGTTCAACTCAAAGCAGGAAAAGGCTTAGAGCTTTTAATTAAAAGCTGCAATCTGCTCTTTCCTCTAAATGCAAAGTCTCACCTACAGCACGGGAAGAAAAAGAACAATAATTTTTCTAAAAAAGTCCATTTTTACCCCGTGGGGAAGGGCTGAGAGGAAACCATGGTCATCTTTGCAAACCAAGTTGTGTTGCTCCTGGGGAGCTCAGCAGCAGGTTGGGATGGTTTTTGGGAAGCTTACGGATCTGCCAGGATGGGCACGTTGCTGATATATTTATTATTATATAGGCACTTTTTTCCTGTGCATGACGCACCTGCCGGAGCCCCCAGCAGGGGGGCTGATCCTGCTGAGCCCCCCAGCCTCACCGGAGGCTGTTTGCATCTCCTAGGAGGGGGAACCACAGATGTTTTCCCAGCCCGCCGGCTGTTCAGCAGCATCCATGCATGGCTAAAGAGGTCAGCTTGCTTTTAAGCACGTCACCGAGCATCTCTGTCTCCTCCGGCGATGCGGGGTACCTAGAGCAGCCTGTGGGGATGAGAGGGAGCTTTCATCGGAGTGGTTGAAGATGCTGGAGGACATGGGAGGTCCCCAGGGGGGATGCAGTGTCTGTTACGCAGGGGCGAAGGGATACTCCGACTCTGTAATCAGGGAGTTCTTATTTGCAGTGTAAATGGGCTGGCTCCAAGGCGGGGAGAAGATGGGTCTCCTATATTTGGTGCTGAGGAGCGTGTCTAGCTCTGCCTGTCGTCCCTCCATCTGCGATGTCTGGCTCGTCGGGGTGGTGAGCTCCCAGCTCAGTGCTTTCCTCAGGAAGCAAAAGCTTTGGGAACTCATACAGGGTGGGCTTTTCCCCCCCCACCTTTGCTGCTCATGGGGGGAAATGCTCTAGGCCCTTCTTGGCCATTGCAATTCCTTCGCTGTACCTGTCTGCTGCCCTCCTTGAAGGGAGACCAGTGTCCCCAGAGTGGCTTTATGTCCCTTGGGAGATGCCGGGCAAAGGCATCCTGCCCATCTAGTCCCATAAGTATTATGGTTCATGGGAATAAAAAAAGGCAATGAAGGGGGGGGGGGGAATCCTTATAACCTATAATAAAAAGAAGATGTTAATAAAGATATTGTTCATTTGTTGGCCTGCGGGGCTACATTTATATTCTCTCCGGCTAGTGGTTCTCCGCCTCTGAATTCAGAGCTGTGTCCTGGGTAAAATGTGAAATGTGCTGTAAGAGAAGGGCCAGCAGCTGGGAGCCTAGACTCCCCCGAACCCCCTCTGTGGGATGGATGGGGTCTGGGGGCTTAGCTGTGGCAGGGGTATTGGCTTTGGTGGTGGTGGTGGGGGGGCGGTTATAGACCCTTGGGCTCATCTTGCTGTGGTCAGAAATGTGTTTGGCTTCTGTTTTCCTGGGTTTGATCCTGAGTCTTTAGGGTGACCTTGGGTCATGGTTTTGAGCTTTTCCTGGCAAAGCAGAGCTGGGAATGTATGACATAGGGTAAAACTGTGAATGCATTCGTAAGAACAAGGTGAGATGCAACTTTTATATTACATCTCCAGCCCCCTTAAAACCCTCCAGTGGGATTGCAGGGGGAGGGACGGAGAGGTGTGGGGAAGCGGAGCCCTGGACTGANGAGATTGGCGGCTCTCCTCCCAGAGCCTCAGCTTCCCATTCCTCCCAGAGCACATTGAAATTCAAATTGCGCCTCTCCGACCTCCGACGCTGGCTCTCTTTGTTGCTTCTTCAAATGACTAATTGTCACTTTTTTTAATAAGGCAGCATCAT
>VWZL01005863.1:14813-70568 GCA_013396915.1 Stercorarius parasiticus | reverse complement strand
CCCCCCCCTTTTACGATTATTATTACAAAAAAGAGGGGGTGGGGAAGGAGAAACACAAGCACCAGGGATAGTAAATCTCTTCCTCCTTTCCACACACCAGCTGCTGTGATGCTCTACTGCAGCGGCCAAGACACTTCATCCTCCTCCGGGGGTTTACTTGGAGCTGTGTGATCGCTCGGGTAAACAGGGCGATTCCTGCTACGTTTGCTTTTTATTTGCGTTTTATTTTTTTGCCTTGAACTGGCTCTAAATAGCTGGGGAGGGAGTGGGCTGGCGCGGGGTATCTACCCCTTGCCCGGCCCTCTGAGTTAATTTAAGAGCTCTTGTGTTAATTTAATGAGGCTGAAGTCTTGTTCATCTCCCAGTGGGGTGGTCCAGGTCCCTTCCCACTGCAGGGGGTCACGGAGTTGGTTATGGAGCTGCCCTCGCTGTTTGCTCTTTAAACTCTGCTTTTCCCATCCCTGGTGATTCTCTTCCAGGAGAAGGTGTCCTCCTCAAGGATGGTGGGACAAGGGGGTTTTTAGGGTCCCTTCTCAGCTGACCCCCATCTGTTGCTGGGATGTGCTGGGTGGGATCTGAATTAATTTGACATATTTGAAAGGCTTGGCCCCAGTAACCTGGGGGTGGGGGAGCCTCGGCTTGGGCACCAGCTCTTGATTCTGTCCCAGGATGATGAGCAACGATCGGAGTCAGGTCCCTGGCTTCAAGCCCTAGGGGCTGTGGATCAAGCGATGGGGAGCAGGAGATGCTAAAATAGCATTAACCCCAGGAAGGACTTATCCTCTGGGCTCTGTGGGGCGGCATTTACCCAAAATGTTGCCTTTGAGGATGCTCATTCCCTTGCATTATACCTGGCTGGTCATCTCCTGTTGACAAGCTCCGGACCACTTTCCATCCCACCCGCTTTGATTTGGTGGGGGAACTGCAAAGCCCGTCAGCTGCAGCCCCTTGTTAGGCAAATTATCTCATCCTTGTTCTCCCAACCCAGCCGTGGGGATGCTGCGAGCTCCCTGGCGTTGCTGATGAAGGTCAAACAGCAAATGTGGGGGAGCATCTTCCCCTGAGATGCTTTGGCTTCTCCCTTTGCCAGCCTTGGCCCTGGGGTGGGTCTGAGCAGGGATGGATTTCAGGCACAGCATGCGAGGAAAAAAAACAAAACCCTTCTCCAGCTTTTTATTTATCTCAGCGCATCTCTCACTATTAACTACCGCCAGCCTGATGCCAGCTGGACCGTTTATGATGGCAATAAAAGCCAAACGGCGATATAAAATTGCACCTGTCATAATTGGGCTTGATTTAACCATGGATGGAGGCAGCCGATGGTGATGCTCGTTCGATATGTTGTGTGAGGGTCCCTTGGCCAAAAGGTACTACTGCAGTCACGTCCCCCTGGTGTGCTGGACCCTCGAGCATCTGTTTTGCAGGGCAATAAAACCGCTTTGATTCTCCCTGAAAGCAGGATGCTGCGTGAGCTCGTGTTTTAAAGGAACGGAGAAAAGGATGGCTGTCGTTTTAATTTGATGTTGTCAGGCTATTTTTTTTTTTTGCCTTTCTTTTTCTTACTGAACTTCATAGGAGACTGGATGGTGCTGACAGATGAGGAGAACTTTTTAACTCCTGCTGCTCCAGAAACTCACCGCTGGCTGTATTTTTTTTCCTTTCCTAGAAAGGCAGTCATGCCAATGACCAAAAGGTCCTTTGCTCCCTGGTTTTTTTTTGTCTTTGGCCCATCCTGTTGGACACAGGACAGGAGCAAATACTCATTGTACAGAAACAGTGGTATTTACACCCAGAAAGCAGCTGGCCTGTGCACGGCCCTTATACTGTACCAGATCAGGGGTGGATGTACTTATCTCGTTTCCTCTTTCCCCTGTTTGCAAGAAGCCTAGGAATCTCTCAGCGCGGATTTTGGGGCAGTTTGGTGCATTGCAAGAGGTCAGGGCGTGCAGACCCTTCTGAGAGTAATGAGGCTTCTCGAAGTTTTTTAATATATCGGGCATTTGCTGCTGCTGCCTTGTTGCTTTTCTGATAGCTAATTCTTCCATTATCTTTTCTTAATGAGCAAATAAGGCTTGCACTTGCAGGGTGTGCAAAGGATACTCTGGCAGCTCCTGAGCTTTTGGGTTCTTCAGGATTTTGATCCACATCTTGGACATAGTTAAGCAGGGGAAAAGGAGCTTCTGGCGTCCCTGGGTTTGGACTCGTGGCAGCACTGGTGGAAGCACTGCCCTATTTTCAGACTCATAAAGGTGATGCTTCCGCTCAGCCTTCATTTAAAGAGCAAATGCTGCGTGTGAGTACCCAGTTTGGTACTCAGGTCCTGGTGCCGGCTGTAGGATATCCAGACCTTGTGTTATTTAATTTCCTTTCTCATTCTAATGAGCATTATTGGGAAAGGAGGTATGTGGGGTGCAAACCTTGATGGGAGAGCTTGCTGCCAGCCATGGAGCACAAAATGGAGGTGGTAGCATCTCCCTGGAAATTCCATGAGCCCCACAACTGGATATTCAAGGAAAACACCAGTTACTGGACTTGGGTACCGCATACGTCCCTCATCCATCACCACACAGTTCTGGGACTCTGGACAATCTCCCCAAACTGCTGGGCTATCTGAAGGCCAATGTCCGCTGTTGAAAGTGAGCTTGGGTTTCTCCTTCAGGACTCCCATTTTATTATCGCGTCGGATATTTCTCCATGGCTTGGTTTCTTTTCTCCTGGTTGTCTTTGCTGCTGGGGTTTGAGTGCATCGTGACCCGTGCTCGGTACAGCCTCTCCATCCCCTTTGGAAATGGTTATGGGAACGATGCATTTAATCACGAGTAATGAAAGCAAACAGTGTAATGTCAGTGGTATCTCTTCTCTCGCCCCGCCAGCAATTTCATATCCTGTTGTAATAATGGAAAGGATTAAAGGCGAGATGGGAAGCGGTGACACGAGGACGCAGCGCCGGGCCGGGCGGCCGGCTTTCCGCCTTCTCCTGCCATTGGGAAATCTCGTTTTGCAGGCTGGCCCTGCTCGTTACGCCCATTTGAGTGAAACAATTCCTTCTGCAAGCAGCACAGCTGAAATAAAAAGTTTTTTTTTTTACAGCTTTGCCCCTACGTTGCTGGCTTGCCTGACATCTTTGGCATCGGTGTCAGTGCCAGGCATGGTCTATTCAGGTGGGGCTGTTAATCCTCATCTTAATTCGGGTTTTGAGGACAGGTTGAGCCCATGGAGATGGGTTCATGCATCATTGATGGGAAGGTAATGGGAGAACAGATGTAAGCAGCTGGTTATCTCTGTAACCCGTTAATATATGTCCTAGGGCAAAATAGCTCCAGGGCTGCATGAGACGTGTCTCCTCTCTCTTTTCTGACCTGGAGAAGAGGGGTGGGAGGTAAAATGCTATTTAAAAGAGGAGAGGGGAAAAAATAAAAGCTCAGGACCTAATCCTGCCTGTGTTTGCTCCTGGCCTGGGTGGGCATCCCTTAAACAGGAGCAGCCATTTAGAAACCCCCGGTGCCCTGAGCACGCTGACGGATGGGCTGGGTGTTTAAGACCTGGGAAACAACAACATTAATGATGCAAGGAAGTGGATGCTGCAAAAAAATCCCCCCGTAACGGCTGGAAACCAGGCTAATGGGGCATGCAGGAACAAGCTTGTTAATAAAAAGAAAAAAAAAAAGAGGCCAGTCATCAAAAATCAAACGCAGTCGGTATCTTCTGGAAGGGAGAGGGAAAGGGGAGGTTTAGCTGGAGACAAAGCACCTTTGTCTCTAGTTAGAGGAACAGCAGAGGCGGTGAGGGAAGATGAAAGCTCCATGTAAAGTACCAGGTGTTTTGATCTGCAATTGAGTTACCTCCGAGATGTTCTGGGAGGATCCCCCAAGTCAAATTAGCTTCTGAGGATTTGTTTTAAAATAATAACCATGGAAAAAAAAAATCCCTTTTTTTGTGTCTTTGAGACTAAAAGCTTTAAATGCAGGGGCCTGAGCCATCTCCCCAGTGTCCCCCCCCGGTACAGAAGCATCCCTTCCTCTCCTGCAAGGCTCTGCTTGGAGCTTTGTTGGATAATTCCCCCCTGCCATGAGCTCAACCTGGAGCCCAGACCCTTCTACCAGTTGAGTACATGGGTTTTCCCCTCTGCTGTGACGATTTATTTTGGATTTATGGGCTGTCTTGTCTATGCAGGGAGCTCCACAGGTACAGGGGGCAGCGTATGAACTCGGGGGGCCAGGGAAGGGTGACTTTTGCAAGGAGACATCATAGTAAGGAATCAACCTGTGACCTCTTGCTGCCTCTTCTTGTATGAGTCTGGCTTAGAAAAGCCTTGTGTTTCCTAGGAGTTAAGGAAAAATAAAACCTGGAATGATCTTTGAAGAAGAAACGGTGTCTTTAGGAACCAAGTGTGTGAGTGCCCAGGACCCATCCCTACCTCCACTTTGGGAGCAGACTCTCCATCACCCATAGGCATCATCCCAGGACCCAATCCGGCCCAACCCATGCTTAATCATTAACGAGCATCTGAAGCTGGAGATGCTTCTCTAGGATGTTCCTGGCATTGGAAACTCTTAATTTACTGCCAGGATGGTTTCCCACGGTCTGGCTTCGGCTCGGAGAAATAGATAACTGACAGCCGGTGAAAGCACCGTTTCATCCAGCAACGGGGTGAATCCAGCAAATAATTGTCCAAAGATTATCGCGGCGTAATGGTGCAACAACAGCAGCCGCTGCACATCATTAGAGCTTACCAGGGAGTGCGGGAAGAGATTCAGCAGAGCTAAGGCTAACAAATGCTGAGCAAAATACACAGCAGATGTAGCGTATTAGTTGTGCACGGATTGACTTAAGAGCTGTGTGTCAACAGCATTGGAGCAAGGCAGGGGTTGGCAAAGCCCGAGGCTGGTTGCATCTCCTGAGCGCGGCACTTTCCTCGTGGGTTCTTGGGTTTAAAGGAGTTGATGGGTGCTCAAGAGAGGTTGGGCTCTCCTGCGGTCTTTCTCTTGGACTTTGGAAAGAGGTATCTGGGGTTTTTGTCCACCTCCCTGCCTGCCAGATGGGTGCGATAACCCATGCTGCTTCTGCCTTGTCGCTCCAAGTGGTAACTCCTTTTGCCCAGCTTCTTTTCCAGCCCTCAAAGTTTCTCCACTGTGCTGATACTGGCCCCGCTCCTCTGCTTTTTATTATATTTTACTCCATGTGTGTGCAACGGGGTCCTGCACCATCGCCATTTGCTCTGCATCATTAGGCGGCCCCTCGGGCTCAGAGCCCTGCAAATATTTGGGCTGCTCCATCAATGGGAACACAAGAATTAGCAATTTCCAATTGCCCGCATGTGGAAAAAATCAGGATGATCGGAGCCTGAGACAGCATCTCATTGCTTCTTGCAGCTGGCCATTCCCTTGCTCCGTCAGACAGGGATCGGCCAGTCTGAGGGGCTACCCCAGCACAGGAGCACGTCCCAGTTTCTCACTGTGAATGCTTTCATCCCTCCAAACCTGCAGTGAACTTCTCCATAAGAGAGGAATCAATGCTAATAGGGTTTTGCTCCTTTTTAAGTATAAAAAGAAGCATTAAGGTATGGGTGGAAGTTGTCTGGGGAGGGGAAAGCAGGTACCTCCAGGGTAGGTTGCTTCGATTAAGAGCTGCAAGTAGCTGGGATGAAGGTTGTCCAGACTGTTAAATTTTGTTTAACCAGTAGGAAGTGGCAGTCATTTTTGGGTGGTTTCTAGGAGAAATGGAAACCCCTGAAGTTTCTGGTTTTTTTGGAGCTGGCAACAACTTCCTGTCCTAAAGGTCAATCCTTGGGGTGAACGATCCAGGGGAAAGCAAAGCATTCAGGGACATAATTTTTCAGTAAAAATTGCTTTGTACATTTGTAGTTGTTTTTTAGCCTCTTGCTGTATTAATGCAGACCTCAGAGCAGCTGGAAAAAAAAGGTTTATTGGATGATGGAGATATTCTTGCATTGAGCATCAGCTGGAGGCTGCCTCCCCACTGTCTTCCTCTGCTGATTTATATCCCTTTTATTGCTCCCCTACCCTCAAGCACCCAAGTCCAGGATGAGGATGATGATGGTCCATCACCAAGTTGCAATATTACCACTTAATTCTGCAGACAAGACAGATCTCCTCCATCTCCTTCCTCCAGACCACGCAATGCCAGTGATGGAGCTTTTTGTGTCTGAGATGTGCCTGAGTATCACTTAACATGAGGCAGAGCGTAAATACTCCCTGTGAGCTGTGCACTGAAGCTGAGCACACATCAGCTGGGGGATGTTTGCAGGCTGCACTTGTGTGTGCTGGAGAAACATATATAAGACATCATCAACTTTCAGCAATTTATTCCACCTATGCCTTTTTTATTTGTCACTATGGTAACTACAAAGTAAAGATCAAAGCAGCATGTCAACAGCAGGAAGAGGTATTATTCCTCTCCCCTCCTTTGCAGAAATAACTTAAGCTTGTTTTTTTTTCATTCCCATTCAGAAAAATCCCTTGCTGCTGCCCGGTGCTGCTACAAGGGGTTGTACCTTTTTTTGGCAAGGGATAAATCCTTGTCTCCAGCTGTTGAGAAATTGGACCGCAACAGTTTGCTGATCAAATAAGCTGAGTTTCCTTTGCTTTTGAGGCAAACGTAAAGTGCAGCTTGAGGGATGGATGATAGGGTAATGAGGCAGAAGATGAAGAGGGCTGATAGAGAAGGTCTTGTGTTTTAATAGTGGTGATGGCTTGGAGGGCTGGAGCAGGTCCTGGCACTGGAGGAGAGAAACTGGAGCTACCAGAGGCTTGTGGGGTGGGGACAAATTTCTCAGGAGGAAACACTTGGGTGCTTTTCTTCCCCTGCTGGAAAACACTGATTAAATTAAAGGAAAAAGAAATTGTGGAGGAATGGCATAGTCAATAAGGTGGCCTGGCCGTGGGGTGTGGAGGTGCCCTGGGGACTGCTCTGAGACCTTGATGGTCCCAGGTGGGCTCCCATGGCTGTCCTGCTTGTGGGACATCTAGCTCCCAGTGCCTGTGGTGGGACCAGTGCCACTCCTTGGGGCAGATTGCAAGAATAACAAGCGCCTTATTGAAAACAAAATGAACTTGGCTGTGTGGTGGGCGGGCATCTCCTCCTGGCTTCATGGAGCAGCTTGCCTTGGGTGGGAAGAGAAGCTGGCAAAGCGCTGAGGCAGGCTATGGGGTCACTGCAGATCCCCAAATGCTCCATGCATCGCTGGCTGGCCAGGCTTGTTGAGGAGGATGCCGCTGCCTGCAAGCTGCCAGACCCTTTTGTGGGTGTTTTGTATCACACAGGGTACGGACCAGCCTGGTGGGACCCAGGGCTTGGGGAAAGGGGTTTTTCAGCGTGGCTGGAAACAGCAGTTCTGATAGGGATTTTATTGTCACTTAAAATGGAAATCAGCAGGCAGCTGAAGCAGTGGAGGGAGGAGGAGGAGGGAGAGTGTGTATCGTGCTGGCTGTCATGGCTGGTGCAGAGAAAAGGAGGTTCAGGTCAGAAAAGGGACCCCCCTCCGACAGTTGATATCACTCCTGGTCATGCCCCGTTGCTCTGGAGCTTGGGATGGATTTGGGGTCCCCATCCATACCCTGTGGCTCCAGGGCTCAGGATGGGTTTGGGGTCTCCATCCATGCCCCACGGCTCTGGGGTTGGGATGGATTTGAGGTCCCCATCCATGCCCTGGGGCTCCATACCACATGTTTTAATGTGCATAAAAAAGGTAGAAACCACACAAATCTTGAACTCTGCTTGATTTTTGCTTGCTTCTCCTTAGTTATCATGGAAACAGGGTGCGAGCACCAAACATTTAGGGAAGGGCCCCGCTCTAACCATGTAGCTGCAGCTACAGGGCCTTCAGTGAGGCCACTCGGGATCCAGCAATTGCCCTGCCCTGATTACCCTCTTAATTATTTTAATTATTAATAATTGCGCTCTTCCCTGGTAGGTGTAGAAATAGAAAGGCAGCTGCAAAAAGAAAGAGGATGCTCATCGACGTGCTGTCATCGGCCATCCTTCCAGCCATTGGTCCCCTGCCTTGACTCAAGCGAAGCTACTGTTGGAGTAAGTACAATCCCAAGCTCTGTATTTTTAATTATACCAACATGTAGCCAATATGTGCAGGCAAACTTTAACTCTAATTTAACGGAGAAAAAAGGGGGTTTTAAAACACATGAGCGCATTCAAAAGTATAAAATTTGAGGCTTCTGTGTCGCGTGTTTGCAATGTAAGCCATAATCGCTTCCTCTATGGGCTATAAAGCAGCTTTTAAGTTGGAGGAAATCGATTTCTGCATGTATTTGTTGTTTCGGCAGATGAAACGAGATGCACAGTCGCAGCAACAAGTCGTACAGCCAATTAGGTGTAGGCGCTTAAAAAATTAGTGAAAGGTTTTCATCTGTCAGGAGAGTTTCTGGGGGGATTTTGAGGACAGCCAGGAGCCATCTGGTTTTAAGAAGGAATCGAATCCATTTAGGAGTGGGATTATGTGATATATTTGCTTGCAGGTGCTGGGGCATGGTAGCCTCAGACTTGCTTTGGGTTTCTCCTTGCTCCCACAGTCTTCGCATTGTGCTGAAGATGGCTTCTACTTAATTTTTCTTTTTAAGCGAAAGTATTTAATGGGCAAGAGGGAAAATGTATCTAGGGATGTGATGCCGTGGCAAGGCACTGCTGCCAGGCGTTCCCTGCCCAGGGGAGCTGCGTGGGGCTATAGGGCAGGACCTAGTCCCACCTATCCAAGCCTTGGTCTCATGTATTTAGTGCGTTCTTTTGCCAAGGAAGACTTGTTTGGGATCACTCAGCACTTCCACTGGTTTGTAGGGAAGTGCCAAAACCCACAGCGAGAACAGGGGGACAGTTCAGTGCAGGTGAGCAGAGCTGATTTTAAATAAGCAGGGGAGTTTCTAATGCTGCAAGATGTCCTTTAGCAACAGCGAGTTAAAATTAGACCTTTAAGAGAAATTGTGAAAAGTAATTAAATTAAAATTTGGTGGAGAGGTGGATCCAGGGTCCTGGCTTATGTGAGCCCAACATGGTGGGCCCACACATGAGCAACCAAAAGCCGAATTCCCACTCCATCCAGTGTGTTTGGGTTGTTTTCATTTTTTTTTTCCATCCTTCCTTAATTGGAGATGCATTTGTTGCTTCATGCTGAGGTTTTCCATACAGAACAGGTTGGGAAGGGGATATTGGAAATGCTCTGATGTAGTCCCCAGTCACGCTTGCATCTACCTTCAGCTCTGCTCTTTGGTGGCCGTGCCTGAAAAACTGCAGAGGAGCTTCATAAAGCCAACAGCTCAGTAGGAGCAGACCAAACCCCAGCCTCCTTTGTCTCTAGTAAGAGACAGTCTAGAATTTAATTAGGCTGTGGGTAATGAGAGGTGACGGTGGGACAGGATCTGGCTGTTCCTTGCTGGCTGTTGGAGCATGGACCCGTCTGGAGCATCCCTCAGGGTGCCCCAACGTGCAACCTGACTTTGTGTGTTATGAGTCCTTAGAGGGGGAAGGAGAGGGAGGGGAATGACTAATTACAGGGAAAAAGCTGTTCTGGTCATCCCAGAAGTGTTTGTGAATTTGTTAAATGGATTTGTGTTGTGGCTGAGCTCACAGAGCACTTCCTCAAGGAGAGGGCACAGGGAGGTTGGTATCCATCTCCTGGGTCTCATCCAGCACTGCCGATGTCTCATGTGAGCACATAGCCCCAAAATTTTGCACCCCACTGGACTGAACTCCAAACAGGTCACTTAAGGGGGCGCCAGCTTAGTCCTGCTCATGGTTGCCATGGGATGGATTTGCTGAGCCTGGTGCTGCTGGTCCATGCTCCTGAGCACGCCCCATTGCAGAACATACTCATATCCCCAGAGGGTTATAGATTTATATAAAGTTTATACAAAATTATATAATTTCATGTATCATTTTACATACATTTCTATCCCAAGAAGGGCATAAATAAGTATTTATACCACAGGAGGGCTGAGCCTTAACCCTCTGCACCTCCCTGCTCTGAGGAGGGCTGCATCCATCCAGGTACCCTTCCTGTTGGGTACGTGGTGGGATCGCACCAACACCTGCAATGCCTTTGAAGATGCAAAGGTGATGGGGCTATATATACACAGGGGCGGGTTGGGCATGTTTCAGTGGAACTATCCTGTGGGAAGATGAAATCCTGTCAATGCTAAAATGCTTCCAAAAATCAGATTTTTTTTTCCCATTTTTCCAAATTTTCCAGGAGCTTCCAGAAAACCTGGGAAGCAGGTAGCCCCTGTGAGTGCACACCTATGTAGGGATGTATGCATATGGGGTCAAAATGAGCTAGAAAAAGCCAATATATTCCTCCTGCATACCCATCTGCAGACCAGGACCTCCTCTTTTTAATCTGCATGGATAAAGGATGCAGCTATAGCTGTATCCCCGTGGGTAATTCCCATGGGCAGGCAGGGTGGCAGGACCATGGAGAATACGGGACCAGGGTGCCTTTGGCATTGTTGCAAGTGCAGAGACATCAAACCAACGTTTTCAAATTGCTGACAAACACGGTTTTGTCTGTGGCGGATAGGCATTGCTTGCAGCCCTTGATCTCTATCGCCACCAACAGAAGCTCTTCAAAAATTTATGTCGCCCTTTGAATGATGAGAAGAGCATTATTACCCTGCCTGATGCTCCAAGCCGCCGGCATTAGATGTGGAAATGCAGCTGGCTGAGGGGTGTTGGAGCTGTGGGGAAGGTTTCTGAGCTTCTTCAAGCATCACTGTTGGTGTCTGATCTATCCCACGGATTTCTCCCTTGGAAAAGGGCTTGCGCGTGAGGAAGAGTGGGCTGGAAGTGGGTGTCCTTCTGCAAGTAGTTGCGAGCACCCCTGGGAGCTTCAAGCTGGTACTTCCCAAGGATGTGTTGAACTTGGAGGGTGGATTGACACCCTGGAGTCATCTCCACCGCATGTTATTTTTCGGAGTGGAAAACCCTCCCCAGCTGATGCTCTTTGTAGGCTCCTCCATAGGAACAATGCTGGATTAACCTGGTAGGAGATCGGTCGCGTGTTTGTCATGGTCAGAGCTGTCAATGGAGGACTCCAATGTCAAGAAGGGTTTGCTTTGCAATGAGGCTAGAGTGTCTTCCGGAAAATATGGGTTTGGATATAAATTTGATGCTGGGCTGGAGGAGCTATGTGCTCGGTGGTGGTGGCATGGAGATCCTCCCTGTAGAGGTTTAGCTCAGTGGGTCTCTCAATATCACTCTGTCAGCACATGAAAAAGTCCAGGAGGCCATCAGTTTGGGCAAAGGAGATGCTGGACGCCTTGGCTGTGCAGGATCAGGCTTGATGGAGCAGTGCTGGATGAGCCCCAGGCACCTGAAGCTGGGAGTCGTACCCCCATGAGAAGCTGCAGCACCAACGCCACGCAAATGCAGGTGCAGCTGCTGAAATCGTGCTCTGGGTGATGTTTGACTTCATCAAAGTTGGACAAAGAAGCGGTTGTGTCCTGCCACCCTTTGGAAGGAAAGAAAACACAAACCCCTCATTTCTTTGAAGCCGTGTCGGAAACTTGATGTAGACGTGCAGGGGGTGGGTTGGTCCCACCCAGACTTGAGCACCTCACAGAGGTTGTCGAGATTCATCGAAACTCAGCAACTGTATAAAAGCTGGGGATTTCCATAAAACTTATTTATCGATGCACATTCCCCTGGCTGCCTTCTGTCTTTTTCCACTCTGGGTTTTCTGGCCTGGCTGGTTCTTGCCCATCTCTGGGGTGCCCAGGTCTCTGGGGCTGCTCTGGAAAATATTTCATGCAAAATAGCAAAAAATCTGCTGGAAAAACACTCAGGTAGCTCATCTCTCCTGAATGGTTGGGGCGATGTGCCGTTGCTTGTCTTTGGGCAAACCCTGGGGACAGATACTGAGTGCCCTTCCCCTTCAGTGGGGACACCTGGGTGCCTCTCAGATGTTTCTGCTGAGTAGATGGAAGGTGAGCACCAAAGACCACCCTGGGCATCTCCATGAGCCTTTGAAGGGTACAGGAGGTTGTTTTGCACTCAGGATGGGGTGGTGGGAGCAGAGCCTGGCTGCTGTATCCCGACAGCAGTGATGGCCACCACATTGGCCCCAGGCTTTGCAGGGGCAAGCTTGCATCTCTGGAGATCCTAGATGTGATGCCAGCAGGGCAAGCCAGGACCACTTTGGGGTGCATCGTCTCACCTATGCCATGGTCTGGTGATGCTCTATGGGAGAGAATAAATGGGAGTCACTGTCTGGGAGAAGCACAGACCACAGATACTCCAGCCCCTGACCACCCTTTCTGGCAGAGAGGGACCATGGGGGGTGGTGGTGGTGGTGGTGTCTCTGGTTCACCAGGACAAATCCTGTCCTGGAGGGATGCCTGAGTGCATCCACCTCCCCTCGCACCCCCTTGCCCAGGGATCGTCCATCCTCGGGGACATCCCCAGCATCCCCCCACCACAGCTCGCATACAGTCATGGGCCATGACTCATCCACGCAGTCACCCCCTGCCGCACACCCCTCTTCCTTCCCACCCCTGAGTACCTAAATATACCTCCAGCTCCGCACTGACACCCCCTCCTGCGCTCCCCAAACCCCACGCCTGCTCTCTCCCACGCTCCCCCTGCCTCCCACGCTGTCACCCCCCGCACCCCATCTCTCCCATAGAGAAGGGTCCCGTGGGGATGCCAGGGACAGCCTGTGCCTGCCCAGGAGGCTCCAACCCATTTGTCCCCCCACCACCCACCTCCACCAGCGTCCCGCCGTTCGTATTAACGCACCGCTCAAAATACAAGCTGTGATGGAGGAGATATATTTAGACTAAATCCCTCGCAGGTGATTGGGGAGGGTGGGGTGGGGAAGCAGGATTTAATTTTTCACTGTGATGGTTTAGCCTCCAGGTCTCTTTCAGAAGCTGTGTTCCCATCCCAGCAGTGACAGCAAAGCCCCCAAGGTAGTAAGTGCTTTTGGGGACAACCCCCCTCCCACCAAATCTCACATCTCCCACGCAGATCAGAAACCCCGCAGCACCATCTGAACCCTCCCCAGACTGTCTATCTATCACTCCTGATAGAATTTATTGCGGGGTTTTTTCAATAACTCTTTCTTTGTAGACCGCTTGATCTTGGCATTGTACCCCATGCAAAGCAGCCTGTGCTCGTTTTCTTTCTCTGAAGGCTTGCGTTTGGAAAAAAGGGATCTTTTTTTTCCCCCTCGAGGTACATGTCCACGCTCCAACCCTCTAGCAAATGGAACATGACTCGAGGTGGTTTTGCTTGAGCTGATCCCAAAAGATGCGTGCTTTTATGCTACAAACCCAGCTCATGGAAGGGTGACAGCTCCCACTGGGCTTATGGTCCCCTACTCCTGCTCTCCCATCCATCCATCCATCCCTCCCTCCCTCCCTCCATCCATCCCTTCCTAGCTTTTATCTCTCTCCATCTGTTTAAGCAAGGTGTTTTCTCCTTTGTGAATGTATAATGTTGCCTCTTACACATGTGTTGAGCAGGTCTGCAATGCACCTACAGCATTTCCTCACTCTCCCCATCATCCAGGGCTCTGTTGGGCTGGGTCCAACCCTGCACACAGCAAGCTCTTACCCTCAGCTGCATCAAGGATTGAGCCACAACTTGAGTAGTTTCTGGGTGTCCAGTGAGATTTCCACTCCTGGCGAGCACAGAAATGGTGCCAGCAAAGGTTGAAGGCATCTCACAGGTCTCTCGAGCACCATCTCTTCTTCCTGGGAGCTGTGAACATGGTGGATGGAACGCACCAGCAAGAAAATAGGGTAAACCATGACAGCAAATAAGATTTTCATCTTCATGTAAAGTTTCCACTTTTTACAAGGAAATTACCTTCCTTTTTTTCTTTTCCCTGTGGCCTAGAAATAAAGCAGCAGTAGATGGGAAGCCCACCACCCGTGGCGTTATGGGTGTTCGGCAGAGATGACGTTGGGTAGGCACATGTGCATGTGGTTCCTCGCCCAAGTCAAACGGAGATGAAAGGATGGAGAGAGCCCTTCCTCTGCACACGCTGGAGCACCAGCGCCTCCCCTTGCAGGGGTGTGTATTGGGGTGAAGCAGCAGCGTTTACCCGTGTTTTGGGGGGGCTTTGGAGGTACAGTCGTGCTCTGAGCTCCCTGTGGGCCAGGAGCAAATGCTGCCTTGGCAGCGTGATTATTGGAGGCTGGAAAACAGATGAGGAAGGTTTTTTTTTATTTATCATTTCTCTCATCAAAGGAGGTGTGTTTTATGTCTGCAAACCAAAGACTGAAATGAGAGTTTGGGATTTATTTGGGAAATAAAGCTCTTTCTCTCTCTATTCATTCATTGGTTTTGTTGTTTTTGTTTTTTCCCTTTGCCTTCCTGCAGTCTATTTATCTAATCCATTTATATCTATTCATCTATCTGTCTCCTGTTTATGTGGAATATCTTTCAATATACGTCTATGCCTGTTCCTTTCTGCATTATCTCTCTTGCCCTTATGTATCACCACCAATCTAACTAGAAAATCTCTCCCTTTCTCTCCATCTTTGAATAAAATCTGTCTTTTGGACTGTTTCTCTTTCTCGCTCTACCTGTTGCACACTGCAACTTTTCCTAACCATAACCATCATTCCTCTTGCATACAATATTTTAAGAAAATGTATCATTAGCGAGGAATTTGATTGATTATGTATGTTATGCATTTGTGGATGTGATGTGGAGCTGGGGCACATCCCTGTGATGGACCGCGATGGAAGAACATCGGTGACAAGGAGGTGTGTGGAGCCCTGGGCAGATGTCACCAGGTCTTCACGGTCCTGGGGAAGGAATAAGCCCTTCTGCCCAAGCTCTCACTGGGGTTGCAAACATCAAGTTGTGTTGCTTTCAGGCCATGTCCCTCCTCCACCTCTCATTCCTGCCAGCGTGACTCAGAGCCATCTCGGCATTCCTGGCAGGTATCGCTTCCCACCAGCTCTCAGCAGCACCGACCGGGTCAAACGCTCATTTATGCTGTTTGTGCATCACCAGGCTGCAGGGATTGGTGGGCAGGCAGTTAAATAATTTCTTCACGCCACGTCCCCTGGTGCCCTTGATTAATTTTGTTCTCTGCGTATCTTGATTTTGTGCTGAGGTCTTGTCCCCACCATCCTGCTGATGTTTAACCTTCTCGATGCCAGCATGGTCAGCGCAGAGCAGGATGTTGTCTCCTCTGCTAGCCCAGCTCAGTGCTCCTTCCTCCTGGGGAGGGTGAATCAGCCCATTTTAAGCCCCAGAGGCTTTCTTTGGACCCAGACGCTCAATGCCCTTTCCACCTTTGCAAGGTGACGTTGCTTAAACACAGTTCTCCAAGAAGCCTGCTTCTCATGACAGGGAGAGAGGGCTCAAGTGACTCCAGCACATCTCCAAAAGTCACAGGTATTGTCAAGGGTCATTAACATAGAATCA
Source organism: Stercorarius parasiticus (assembly GCA_013396915.1). Lineage (NCBI taxonomy): Eukaryota > Metazoa > Chordata > Aves > Charadriiformes > Stercorariidae > Stercorarius > Stercorarius parasiticus. The sequence continues at coordinate 55,160 of VWZL01005863.1, read as the reverse complement.
TAGAATGGTTTGGGTTGGAAGGGCCCTTAAAGATCATCTAGTTCCAGCCCCCCTGCCCTGGGCAGGGACACCTCCCACTAGACCAGACTGCTCAGAGCCTCATCCAGCCTGGTCCTGACCACATCCAGGGATGGGGCATTGACAGCTTCCCTGGGCAACATGTTTGCTTTAATATAGTAATGTATAGTTGTTGTATTAAATTAGCAAGGAGTAACCATCAAGAAGAGAAGACACCCCTTTCTCATGTAATAAGTTCAGTGATGGAGTGCCTCTTGGGTATGTTGCCGGTAATGTGCTGGCCATGTGGAAGATGACTGGCACTGAAGGCAATTATTTGAGCCTTTTGAGAGACAGAAAAACAAAAAAGGGCTTCATTCCCCTTCACTTGATCAGTGTGAGGTGAGTGCAAATTACCTCGATGTTCTCGTGATATGGATGCTCTTACACATGGTGTGCTGGGACAGTAAAGGAGCTCGATTTCAAGGTGGACAGGCTCTGGAGGGTGTTTGTGTCTGGAGATTTCCCCTCCTCCTGTATTTTCACATTCTTGGTGGTTTTTTTTCCTAAAATCCCTAGTTGCCTGAATCATGCTACTGTCTGAGAGAGAAGCTCAGCGTTTCCTACAGACAATCAAATACATCCCTAGTTTACATGCGTGACCCTGACGTTGTCAGGCTTGAGGAGAGAGAGATGTTGAGCTGTTTCTAGAGAGGGAAACTCAGCTGTGTAATTACATGCGTTACCAGATGTTGCTGTCTCTAAATCCCTGGGCAGGGCAGTGTTGCCTACTGTCCTGATCCCTATGGCTACCCCTTCCCATTGCTTTCTACCTTCTCCAGTAGGACCATCTTCTTGGTGTGCCCCATCTCTCCCTAGGCACACCCTCATCTCCTGTGTTGCTGTCTCCATCTCCTTTCTCAAGGGTAGATACCTCCTGCCTTGCTCCCATCACATCTTGCTGCAGGATCTTCTTCTTGGACTGTTGCTCCATCCATGGTCCTGGGAAACTCTTCCTTAATACAATCCTTGTACCTTCAGCAATCCTCCCCTTCTCTTTACAGTTGTCTCCTCTCGAACCAAGGAGCTTGGCTGGACCCTGCTTGCTGGAAGCCCTTCCCAAAAGTGGCCACCAGCCATGAAAAAACCTCACATGGATTACAGTTTTTGTACACCTGGGTCAAGTCCTTCAGGAGGCATATTGGGCATACATATCCCTTTCTTCTTTTTAGCAACAGCTGTCTTCCTCGTGGCCATTTCTTCCATTGCAGAGCTCCCGTGGGACACCTCTCAGGAAAACAAGGTAAACTTGCTGAAATTATTTCCCAAATGTAAGTTATTAGCATGATTTTCTCATCAAAAAACAATAACAGAGGATTTATCTTCTTTTTTTGTTTTGATGGAAGCCGGCATGTGTAAGAGAGCCAGCAGCACATATCCACTAGATAATTAGATTGAAAGAAAACCACCCCTCTGAAGACAATGAGATGATAAAAGAGATCAAGGTCCCTGGGAAAACTTAATCCTTCCCTTTTTTCCATTACTTCTCAGGTTATTTCACTTTGCTATTAAGAAATCTGATTTGCTGATGAGCAGGAGACGAAGCTTCCAGACTCAGGAAAAAACCAGTTGGGTTGCATGAGGACAAGCTATTAAAGATTCAGTGATTGTACAAGTCTCGAAGGTAGAGAGTCCCCTGTGAATTAGGATGGGACCCAGGCTTTTTGGTGGAACAAGGCTGATTAAACCCTTCTTCTGTCACTGGAGATGTCCTACAGTCACCCTCAATAACAGCAGATAAAAACAGTCACTTCACTGAGCACCTGTCCATCCAAACCCGCCCGTATCTCTTTGACCATGGTGACTGGATGAGGTCTCGGTGAACCTGGATGTCTGTATGAGTTCAGGTCTTACAGGGGTTTCTTTGGGGGTGGGGTGGGTAATTGTGTCTTTCATAGAGTTGGTTGGAAGGAAAAGGAGGGTTCCCATGTTCTCATGATCAAGGCTACAACCTGGGAGGAGCTGGCCAAGCTGGTTGCTCCTGCTATGTGCAAGGGTGTGCCTGCAGCCTTGCTTGCAGCAAGAGGGGACCCTCACAGGAGGACATCTCCCCTCATGGTATGTCCTTCCTCAGGAGCTTCCCCCACCACCGTACAGCTCCTCCCTGTGAGGCTCTTTGCTTGTACATGGGATGGTCATTTGCAGGAGGAAGCATCCTCTCAATCTCATGGAGATCCTCCTGACATGGGACATCTGCTTGGAGGTCCTTGGGGTGCAGGAACCCTTTCTAATGAAAAACTCAACTGAAAAGCTTCCCACCATGGGGAAGACACCATTGTCTTTTTTCCCTTTTTAAATCCCCGTTTTGCTTCTGGTTCCCTCCCCTGGTGCTCGGTGGTTTGGTGATGACAGATCCTTTCACAGCTGATGGACCCACCGGTCTGACACCCACAGGCAGATACCACCTCCTCTTCGAGAAAGTGATGAGATCTCCTGGCCAGTCCCATGCAGTTGCAGAGCCAGCCTCTCTCTGGAGTAAGCACACGTACCCCAGACTCAAATAGTCTCTTGGATAACCACAAGAAGTCCTTCATTGCTTCAATGGTTAGAAGGACGTCACCAACATCCATCAGAAAGGTTTGGATGGTTTTTGTCCAAAGTTCTGCAGCTGGAGGCAAACGAGAAAGCCTGACCCCCTCAAGCACTGAAAAATGCCCCTCTCAAACCCTGGGAAATAACTACCAGAGTGGACTGGATGCCTTGTAGTTGTCTACCTATTTTTACAAATTCTTTTTGTGTATTAAATATGCTAGGTGTTTTGTTTCCAGGTGTCAAAGGAAGGTTTGGACTCATGGGGTTGCACTGTCTAGAGCTGGAGGTACTAAGGGTGGTGTAAAGGTCTTGTGAGAGGTGGAATAATGGGATCCAGCTTCTCTGGGAGCAGGTGGAAGAAGGGCAGCACCTGACTGTGGTGTGCTCCACCTGCCTCCCCACCACCAGTGATGAAGAGAAACTGAGGCAGCTGCTCTGGGTGGAGAGGGTGGCTGGGTATCAGAGCTGGACCTAGACTGCTGCCTCCAAATGGACAAGACAAAATAGCACATCTTCTGCCTGCCTCGTTCCTTGCAGCATGAGCAGGGGTACCCATGGGTGCTCAGTTCTCCAACCGTACTGCAGAAAATAAAACTGAACTTGTCTGCCTTGCCAGTGGGACGTTCTTAGGCTTAATAGAGAGATGAGGTGTCCCCATGTACCTTGCAAAGCTGTGATGGGGTCCCCCATTGCCACCGCAAAGCTGGTCTGGGATGAGCCTCGCCAGCACTGATGCTTGGGGTCTGCTGTACGTGGGAACACGTGGGCAGGAGGGAGAGGCAGCCCCATGTCACACGATCGTGAGCAGGGAGCTCCTGAGGTGTGGGCCCTTCCCTTCCTTCCCTTCCCTTCCCTTGGGACCACTATGGCATGGCTGTCCGCAAGCATGGGAATTGCTCCAGCCCATTCTCACCCTGCTGCCCAAATTGGCCTTTCATTGTCCCCAAAGGAAGGAATCCACTAAATGCCACGGCTGTTCTTCAGCTGTAATGGAGCTGCACAGCTGGACCCAGACCTGCTATCGGGCTGCGTCCTGGCCCCAATCCAGTGCGGGTAATTAAGCAGTGGAGCAATGTCTCCCCGGTCCTTCCCTGGAGTTTCAATCAACATCGTTATTTCTTGCTTCCCCTCCTTCTCCAAGTGACTCTGGGAGGGGGACAAGACCAGATCTCCACCACGCTGCCTGTCTGGCTTAAAAATGAGATTTTTTTTTTCCCCCACTTTCCATGGGAGGTTTTCCTTCTTTTGCCAGCCCAGGCACCCCTTCAAGGAGGAGGCACGGTGGCTGAGGTGGCACTAGCTTGCCCCTCCTGCCTGGCTCTGGGTGGGAGGCTGCAAACTCACATCAAGGAGTTTGGCTGAGCTTTTTAGCATGAATTATTAATTCATAGCCAGCCTTTCTCGGAGCAGTGCTCTGCCTAATTCTGGAGCACCCACTGCAGAGCAGATTTATTGCAGCCGGCAGGAGCTTGTATTTATATTGTCACCGTCATCCCCCAAAAATTCATTTGCATGTGCCCGTGGCAGGGGTTCATTTCACCCTTTGCTCCAAGGTGTGTCCAGCAGTGAGTCTAGGAGAACTGACTCCTTGCTCTGCTGCTCCTGGAGTTGATTTGGACATTGGGACCTCTCTCCTGGCAGGGTGGTCTTCCCTCTTCGCTTTGCTTTCTCCTCCACCTGGAGACTCGCTCTTAGGCTGTTTCCTTCCTGGGAGTTTGATGGATGGAAACCTCTCACATGAGTTTGATGCAATGGGAGGTGTTTGGAGACTGCTTTCATCTCTGGTTGTATCAATAATTAATATGTTGATCCAGAGCAATATTATAAACAGGGTAAATACTTTTTTTTTCCCCTCCCCTTTTTTTCTTATTTTTTTGGTAAACAGCAAAAGAAAAACAGCAGCTCACTGTGCAGTGGGGACTTTTCAGTCTTCCTGTGGGGCTTTTACCCTCCTCCCTGCTGAGATGCCCTCTCCAGCCCTCTGGTCAGATGGGTTTGAGATGGCCATGGCTGTCTCCTGCCCTGGGCCCTTGGGTAGGTGGCATCGTTCAGTGGCTCCATGGAGGGTGAACGGTATCTGGCAGTTTTAAAGTTTAGACTTTTTAAAGCTCTCCTTTTAATGGGAAACTCACATATAATGGTATGGAGTCCTTTCAAAGCAGCTGAGAGCCCTCCGGTGAAGTTCAGCTCATTTGTGTTTTGGAGGCTGCTAAAAGGCCACTCTGTGGGGACACCAGTGTGGGCATTGTCTCATTGCAAGCGGTTTCCCCAGCATCTTCCCATAGACCGTTTTCATTTCTTCATCATTTTTTAATCCTAACTCCTCTAAGATACATATTTGGGTTTAGCAATCATGTCACGGCTCAATGCGTCCATCAGGGTTGAGGAGATCTCAGGAAGAGAGTCTGAAGCATCCTTGGCAGAGAGTTTCCATCAGCTGAATCTCCAAACTCTACTTGGGCAGCGAATGAAGGGCACCTTTCCAGAAGCCTTCAGTGCCCGACTTGCTGACTGCTGACTTAAAGTATCTTGGCCTTGGCATCAAAAGAGTTTTGAAGGTCGTTTCATCAGCCGGTTGACGTTTGTTCTGGAGAACACCACTGCTGACATGATTCACCTGAGGCCAATTATACCCATGGCATTTGAACTTCTTAAATATGCAGATAGGCCTTTCTTCCTCTCGCTTGTCTGCAGAAGGTGCCTCTGTCTTTCATGATGTTCCTTGAGGTTCCACAGTCCAAATTAAAATATCATCTGCTATAACTTCAGCACCTCCTAATCCCTCAAATATCTGCTAAATTACTCTTTGAAATACCTTGGGAGCAGAACTAATTCCAAATGGCATTAGCTTAAATTCCCAATGTCCAACTGGTGTATAAAAAATCACTAGCTTTGAGCCCCATTCATCTAATTTTACTGGCTTTAATAGACGTCCTGCCTTCATGCTGAGAGTATTTCTGCTTCTGAGAACATTGCTAACTTTTCATTAAGAGTTTCCAGTGGATAATGTCTCCATTTGAAAGGCTTTATTTAAACCATATAAATCAATCTGCATCTATGATTTATTTGGCTTTTTGATTCCTACCCTTTTCAGTTAACACACTAGGTTTAACCTATTCTGTTGGTTGATACAGTCTGGAGGGATGAAAGACGATGGTAGGACAAGCTGTTCGGTCCTGACGCAGAAGGTAATCCCAGGATGTGCTGGGGAAGCAAGCTTATTCAGATCCCACCAGTTTTGGGTGGTTTCTTCTCCTGTCAGCCTTCACCAGTGTGGTAGGACATGTGTCTCCCTCCTGTCACCGGGAAAAGATTGAGTTTTGCTGCAAGCTGATTAATAGCCCTGTGGATGTTGCATTGCACCTTTTGTCAATCATTTCATCCCTCTGGCAGAAACCTGTACCTGCAAGGAGGGCACTCTGCTAGGAAAGCCATGGGCTGACCATGCCAGGGTTGTTCGGGATGCTCTCCTTGGGCTTTGCCTGCACCCATTATTCCCCCGCCAGCAGAAGCAGGAGGAGCAGCTGTGTCAGATTGTGGACCAGTGCTTTTTCACTGTTTCCATCTGATTTGGACGGGAAAAGGACAACAAACATACAAGCAAAGTTTCCTGGTGGATGAGCTCCAGGGCATGAAAGCAGTTTGAGAAGCACTGAGTTGTCTTCAGACCAAACTTCCCTTGAGGGGCACCTTGCTCCAAATTTCCTTCTGGGTTTGGGACACTCAAGTTTGTCTTTTTATTGAATCCTCTCTGCAAGGCGGATCTGAACTGGTTCTCCTGTGATGTTGTAGGACGGGCCCTGGTGAGACCTTCTGCTTCATCTCCAGCTTCAGTTCATCTTCTTGGGGTGGGTGTGCAGTGATGTACCTGCTTGACACTGGGACTTGCCCAGATCCTGGGAATGGGACATGGTCTCCTTGCACAAATAGGTGAAGCTTGAACACACATGATCCTACAACAAATCACAAAGGGTCCACCGTTTATGTGGTATCAGACAGGGATTCATCTTCTCAAGCATTAGCTAGGCACGCATCCAGCACACAGGAGCTGAAATGAGTTAACAGGCAGGGAAAAAGCTCCAAAAAAGAGAAAAATCAGAGAAAAATTAAAGAAAAGACCTTGAGGGTTGCTAACCTGGCGCCTCTGAAAGCTGAGCTGAGCTGCCATCCGCACGCAGCTCTCTTCCAGCTACGTGGGCGAGGGAGGGAGCAAGAGAAGCTGGAAGTACAGAGGCTGCCAGACAAGGAAACAAGCTGCAGGGGAAGGGAACCAGAGGGAGACGCTCTCAGATCACAAGCACCTTTGAAGTGTACTAAGGAGAGGAAATTGCTCCTCACCCCCCTTGGGATAGCAGGCTGTCACGCTGTGACTTTTAAATTTGATTTTAGTGAGGTGGAGGTGAAGGAGGGAGGGAGGGGGACTGTCGTGTCTCCTACCATGACAGAGGGATCTCAAATTCTCCGGCGTAGACTCGCTTTTCCTTTGAAAGTCATCCCCGGGAGTTGATCTGATGAAAGATGAAGATCTCCTGCTGGGAAATGGTTCGTTGCCCATCTGCGTGAGACTTGCCTTGGCAGCGCCGGTGCAACAGGCTTGGGGCATCCACCCCACTGCACACTGGCCAACATGTCCCCTGGCTGGGAGACCAGCTCAACCCCAGCCCGCTTGGACCTCCTGTGCAGGAGTGGGATGCTGGAGTGCAGGGTGGGTCCACAAGATGCCCCCTCCTGAGAGCCACCCTTGGCCAATGCAGCAAGGGAGCAGAGGGAGAGTTTGATGGCCAAGGGATAGGGGATACAGCTCTGGGTGTCCCTGGGTGGTGGCATCTTGCCACATTGCCACTGCTGCTGACAGTGTTGGCAGGTGCTGGGGATGGAGTAGGAAGATGATGATGCACACACAGGGTAGTGCCGAGGTGGCTGCGAGGTGGTACCCGATGCCCATGGGGAGCCTTTGTGCCACTGTGGGGACCAGGGGCTCAACCCAGGCAGGTGTACCCCAATCCTCTGCCCGGGCAATGATGGGACACTAGTGACTCTGGCTTGACCATTTACATGGCATTTTTGCAGCCCTCCAGGACATTTAGCTTTGAAGGGTGAGATGCGTCAAAGCATTGGGAAGCGTTTGGGCATCACTCAGGCTCTGGCTGATTGTTTCTTCTCTGAGGGGTTGCAGCAGGAGGCTGGGCTGGACAGACAGTGGGGACGGGAAAGGCAATCCTCTCCCACTTTGGCTCTCGTTGCCATGCTTGTTTCTGGGAACTGTGCACCAGATGATGCTTCCTCCATATTTCCAGGCTGGTACAATTGCACTAGGCATCCTGATTTCTCTCTTGCTCCTCCAGCATGTCCTCACCTTGTTAGAGGACCCTGATGCCCTTGGGGGTGCCTGTGCCAGCCTGGGATGGCCCTGCAGGGCTCTGCTCCCCTCCGGGGACACCCTGTGTGTATCAATTTCCCCGTGGAAAATCAGGCAGGATATTCACTGGGTTTGATTTCAAGGAACGAATCCCCTCCCATCCTTTGGGTACGACTCTGGTACTGGAGCCAGCTCATTTCCAGGATGGCTTCCAGCAGGGAAGGGTTGGAGGCCACATGGCAGCTGCTCAGATGATGGGGCTGGAGCTGCCAGCAATTTTCTGCTGTGACCAAAATGATCTTTAATAAATGCACCAGGGATTTCTTCCTCCCCCACACCCCCTTCTCTCGGTGCCCTTGGAGTTTGGATAAACTGTGGCATACTCGAGTGGTGGGAACTGCTTGGCATGCAGAGGAGTGTCACCAGCTGGGGGGACATCTTAGTGAGCTGGTGCCACATCTCCCCGGGCCAGATGCATTTGGATGGATGTATTTCTTTCCTCTCTGTTTGCTCCTGGGGAGGGCTTCCCGCTGCCACAACAGACCTGATGAGGCTGTGAAGACAAATGGGAGCCATGGACACGGCATGGACAAAAGGGAGCCATGGGCATGGGCTCAGCACATCCTGGGGTCTCCTTTGCCCGTGTTTGCGCCCAGCAAATTGCTCGTCTCTTTTCAAAAATCTCCCTTTCCTCCCTGTTTTTGGGAGGGCTTTTGGGATATCTGTTTCCCCTCTTGCTTTTCTTTCTCTGGTGCTGTGAAGCCTGGTGTGCCCGGCCTGGTTGAGGAACCCTGCAGCTGGGATGGTGGCCCTGGGATGAGCCAGTGAATTCCCCATCTGTGTCAGGGATGTGCCAGGCTGTTTGTGCCAGGAGTCCCTGAGGGAAAGAAAATAATCCCAAACCCTCTGGGATGTTCAGGGAATCTCCCAAAGGGGAACTTTGTGATGTCCCTCTTGCAGTTTTCTTGCAGAACGTGCAGTTTTATTGAACTGAAAAAATTCCTAGAAGTGTATTACTACAAAAAAACCCCCCTCATTATGGCAAAAGTGTCATAATGGATCTTTTCAATCTCATTTCATTTGGATAGTCAAAATGTTTTGTCGAGACATTAGCACTTTAATTTCATCCAGACTTTTCTACTGTGTCACTTATGTATGTCATACTTTGCATTACACTTATCAAATATTACCTGAACTGGAACATCCTTACTTATCAGAATGAAATTCCCTTTTGGAATTTCTTACGGGACATATAATTCCTTCCAGCAGTGCTAAACCGAGAGATGTGCTTGATTGTGGGATACGGTACCACTTTTCTAGATTTTTTGGGGGGGACAGCAACAAGTTGTTCACTCTGAACCCTGCAGAAGGCAATTTAGCTCCAAGCGTTGTATCTCATATGCTTTCTATCTCTGACCCTGTTTTGTCACCCAGGATCCCTCCCAGCACCACAGAAGCAATTGCTTCAAGCTAAGCTTAATTGATAAATTAGATAATAAGGGGTGGAGAGAGGGAGGTGCTTAGGCAACAGGGGGTGATTCTGGAAGAGGGGAGGTGAGAAGATGGAGGTAGTTAACTGGGACCTTTCTTGGCTGACAGAGGTTTCACCATGAGCTGCTGCTTCCTCCTGGGGTGATGCTGTGAGTTATCTCAGTAATCCCTTGAGGATGGAGCTGCTCCAACTCTCTGGCTCAGCCCGACCCATCGGTGCGTTGCTGCAGCCCCCTGAGCCCCTTCCTCTTGAGCACCCACCCTGTAAATTTGCAGGAGGATTGCTTTTGAAGTCTTATATTCCAGCACTAAATAATTTCGTTCCTCTTGTTTTGGGGATTATTTATAACCCCCAGCCCCAAAATGGGAGCTCCCTTTAGTGAGCAGGTCCCCAGGAAGACCCTCATCACCTGGCATGTGGCTCCATTCCTTCCCAGCCAGACTTTGGCAAGACTCAGTTGTCTTTTTTTGCATCTCTGCAGAGCTATAGGATGGAAAGCAGCCTTTGAAGGAAGGCAAATAGCTTGTCATTCTCCACTGTGGCTTGGGGTCTGCTGCCCTCGCTCTCTGGTCAGAGTTCTGGGGGTCCTTGGGTACCCTTGATCCTTGCAGCTGGATGGTGAGCTGCATCCCTGGATGGAAACACCCAGGAGCACAGCAGTTTGCGCTCATCAAAAAGTCGATTATTTTGGTATCTCCTTTTCAAAAAAAAAAAAAGGAAAAAAAGCTTGGGTTTTTTTTTTTTCTTTCTTGAATACTTTGAAAGGGAACATCAACTTCTTGCAGTAAACCCATTTTGACATCCAAAAAAGTCATGGAATTTGGAAGAACTGGAAGAATTTTTGTCTCTGGACTCTCAGAAACAACAGGCAGGAAAAAAATACTGGTCTGAGCAAAAAGCAGTTTCCTTCCCTGCATCATCACCCTGATTTGCATCCCTGGCTGAGAGCAAGTCCTTCCTATTAAAAATGCTACTTACTTTTTTCCAAATATGCACACAAAGCAGTTTTTAGCCCAATATTAATTGGGCTTGGAATGCCGCAGAGGTGAAGCGGTCCATTTAAGCGGACTAAAGACAGGTAGATTGGCTTTCAGGGCTGCAGCAAAACGAATCCATCTCTTCCCTCGGTCTCCTAAAGGCTGGTTTTTATCAGATCAGGAGAAGGGGGGAAAAAATAAATAATAGAGACAAGAACAGGTCAGCAAGACGGGGAAGGAAGATGCAACGTGCAGCTAAGAGACCAGATTGCCTGCCTGGAGGTTGGGTTGTGGTTTCTTTTCCTTTTCTCTATCAAGGGTGCAAGATAAACAGAGACAGAAGGTTGGAAAGTGTCCCAGAAAGGTCTCTGCAGAAGCAGGCCAAACGTATTTAAAGTGGATAAACAGCAGGCGAAGAATTGCACCAAAATTTTGAGTCAAGGTGGTATGAAATTAAACCCTTTAAAGCTGCTGCAGATGCATCAGGTACGTGATCTCCACCCTAACTGCACCCAGCCTGCCTGCAGAGGCAGAGGGCTCCAGCAGATCCTCTGAGCATGGATCTAACCCCATCCCTCCTCCAAATGTCCCCCCTGGGCTGGCAGGTTTTCCCCATCAGTAAGCGAGGATGCTTCTTTGGTGTTCATGAGGACCTTCTGTTTTAAGGGCATCATGCTAAAAGAGCATCCTATGGCTGTATCCATCTGACTGCGAGATCCTGAAACTTCCCCTTGTGGCACCAATATCTCCATCTCCTGCCTCTTTTCTGCTTTGGAAGGATTCCTGTATTTATGGACTTGCTATGTTTCACAAATAAATCAAGTGTGAGATGGGGGCAGCCCATGCATGGCAGCAGTGTCCAAGCGTGGTGCCCAATGCCGTGGTCATCCTGGTGTGTGTCACCAGGGCACAGAGCAGCTGTGCTGGTGTGGAAGGAGAACCATGAGTGAGATGGTACCCACTACCCCCATTATCTGGGCAGCCCCAGGACTTCACTGTGATGCTTCAGTATATAACCATACCTATGGATTTGTTGCGTGGATGCCATAGTGGGAGATCAGCAGCTTGAGCCTGGTGGTTAATACCTGCTTGGTGGCTCATCTGGGTCAGGAGGAGCAGTGGTGTCACTTTCTGACCGTGTCAAATACTCTGGTGTATGGGAGTATCTCCTCATGGGTCCCAGCTTGGCCAAGATCTGGGTTTTGCAGCGATGCTGTGCGGAGGTGGGAGTGCTGGTACCTGCTGTGGAGCCTGGAGGTCACACCTGCAGTCACCGAGCAGGGGGATCTGATGGGGGGAGCATCCTTCTGGGTGGTGGGACGTGGACATCAGGCGGTGCCAGGGGCTGGAGGCACCTTGCCATAAAGCCACCACTGCATCTGGAAGTGCATTTTGCCGTATGGTTTGGCTGTGTTTTGCTTGGAGCTGCTCATTTGGGAAATATTTTTTTTTCTGGAGTGGAGAAAGAAATCCCAAAGGAGGTTTTTTTAACTAAGATGGAGTAAAAGAGAGGGACAGCATCGGCGGTGGGGGAGCGTGCAGGTGGACCTCAGCAGGTTGAAGGTCTCCATCCAGGGTGCATTCCCCCTTGGGCACCATCCTGCACCTCGCAGGCTCTGTGTCATGGGGCAGGACGCCCATGGGTGCTGGGGGCAGAAGACCCCCCACCTTGTTGAAGGCTTAAATGACTTTGGTTTTGCTGTATGAGTGGTTGCACAACAGCCATGTCCAAGGCTGTTGTGCATCAATGGGGTGCAGAGCAGGGAGGACAGCCAGAAAATGTGGGTTTTGGTGTTCTTTTTGGATGTGGGTGACTTGGTCATGCTGCTGGTTGGTGTAAACCTCCAGAAAAACGTATCGGTTCATCACATGTGGTTTTATTCCACCAAAGGGAAAGCCCAAATCTGCTGCCCTGTCTTGGAAACCTGGGTTTCAAGTTTGGGCCAGCTTCTGCAGAAAACAAGGTGTGGGGGAGGAAAGAAAATACAGGAACTTTATTTGAACCATCCTGGAGATTTTTTTTTTTTTCCCTTGATGTGTTTTGTATTATTGAAGTGGCTAGCTTACCAAGAAGTTTATTTTTAATCGTTCCCATGAGATCCTTTTGATAAAATGTCTCTAAAATAGAAATATATATTATTAAATATATTCATATGTATTATTTATATATATTGTACATGTTTTTATTTTTATACATATATTTATTTTAAAAAATATATATATATATATGTCCATACTGGTTACCTTTCTAATAGCCCCAGTGATGCCCCTTTTATCCCTGGCAGTCTTGCGAGGCTGGTGGAAAGGAGATCTCCCGGCACAGAAAGAAAGTCTTCCTGAAAAGACTAACCCCAAGAAATCACCTTTTTCTTAGGATCTTGTGTCTTGGCATCCTGTGCCCAGGCACCGGTGCCTTTTTTTTTTCTTCCCTACCTTGCCTGCAGCAGATCCCAGTCCTTGGGACCACATGTTTGCTAAATCAGATCAGAGTTGGGCAGCGAGGAGGCGAAGGGTGGACATGAAAATTTAATGGCTCTGTATCTCTAAAGGCTGGAAATCAGGCTGCTCCGTGTGTTTTTTATTTTTCTGACTTGCACACCGCTGATTTTAGCATTTTAAATGTTTAAAGAGCTGCTCCCCACGCCAGGAGCTGCAGCGGGGACCCTTGATCTGATGCTTGGGGAGGATGGAGACCTAATACCTCTCTTTTTTTTTCATGTGGGGCTTGGCTGTAAGGCAAGAGTCTGTATTCACTCAGCTTGACAATGAACCTTCCTTTCTTCTTCAGAATGAGAGAATAGTGCCGGTCCAACAGTAAATAAAGGTTATAATACCCAATATAAACATTCATTGGCGTCCTACACCCACATGTCTGCATGTTGCCTGGTTACAAGCAGAAAAGGCTAGTGGCTTATTTATCTAGGAAATATGTCCTGGGTATAACCTCATGTCTGAATTTAAACCAGTGTAATTCACTCCGAGCAAACAACAGGATAGGTGATCTCAGTGTGATTTGTCTCCTTGCCCCTTGTAATTTTCCAGCTCACCCTGAATAAACCTTATTTCCAATGACTGAAGCCTCCAAATGAGGAGTTTGCGCCGGGCTGACAACATCAGTGAATAACCTGCCAGTGATTTAATTGCCATGGGTGGCTATTTTTGAGCTCATAAGCCAATCTGAGGGCAGTTGTTCTTCTCTATGCTCAGTCCCTGACTGCTTTTCTGGACCGGAGCATCTTCTCCCATCCCCGCTGCTGGGGGCTGAGCCAGATGGGCTGCCTGTCGGCGATGCTGCAAGGTGAGGCAATGAACTTGGAAGGCTGGATCTCTGACTCCCCTTTTCCACTCTCTGCTGATGGTTTTTGGTCTGTGCTTGCTATGTCTGGCCCCATTTCACATCTCTTCCTTTGGTTCTTGTGAAATCTGGTCCTTCTTGCTTCTTCAGGTTGCTTCTAGGTGAGATCCAGCACTGGTCCCATCTCCCTGGAGTGACCTCCAGGCTGGGATGCCCTAACACAACATCCAACCAGTCCATAGAGCCTGACCCAAAGAAAACCTTTCCCCATAGATGGGGGAACTTTCCTCCCAGTAGACACTGCCTGAGCTTATGTATTTCCCACTGAAATCCAAGCCTGGTCTCCGTAGAAGGTGCTGGTGGGGAGCGTTAAGTGATTCATGGTACCACATTTATGGTGGATCTATTCTTCGCGTCCCAAGGCACTTCTACACAGCCGAGGACCTGTGAACTTTGAGGAGTTAACAACATTATTTTGCTTTTTACTGCATTGACATAAAGTGTCAATACTACCTTGACTTCTTTCGAGAAGCCAATTGGCAGGGTTGTTCATTAGGAAATGGCTTAATAAAAGTGCTTTTTTAAAAATGTATTGAAGCTATGAAAGGAAGTAATATCGTGAACAAATGGAATGATACCAAAAATGACATCCTTTGTGTCCTTGGAAAAACCCATGTTCCGCAAAGCAGCATCTGTAAATCTTGGTGGGAATTCCCAGCAGCTGCTTAATTTGGCCCCATCAGATAATCAATATGTGAGGCTGTTACATTAGATGGATTTGTGGGTGTTTGGGGAGTGCTTTGTTCTACTGCTGATGGCCTTTCCCACCTGGCTGCGGGTGAAGAATGAGGCTTGGCATTGCTGTCTATTTAGATAGCCTCTCTATGGACTTAGAAATGGGTTTAAGCACCACCTTGGGCTTCGTCTGCCTTACAGCAGAGCTCTCGCCTGCCGATAGAAGCAGCTCTCTTGCTGCCAGGAGAGGTGTGTGACTCCATCCCCTGAGATGGAGGCGCTCTGCGTCGGCAGTGGTGCAAGGCTGAGTAAGGATAAGAGCAAAAAATCCTGGTCCCTGCTGTCTCATCACTCCTAAACATCTGCCAGCTGCTTGGGAGGTGGGCATGGGGGCATTTGGACCATCTCAGGAAAGGTCATGGATGATGCAGGAACTCAGAGCCCGCAGAAAGTGGGGGTGATGGAAGTGTTGGGATGAAATTTTTTTGATGATGCTGGTCTGTGGAGGGAGCTCAGCGTGATGTCGTGGTCAGGCATGGAGGGACTGGCAGCTCCCCACTGACCCTCTCCAGCACTGCTTATCTCCATCAGTCTCAGCCAGGCAGACTCTAATTAGAGGGCTTGGAAAGGAGCTGGATTGCAATTTCGGGCTTCACAGTCCCAGGATTTTCCATCCCGCATCCCAGAGAAAGTCTTCTCATGCTTAATATAAATATACCATTTTTAAAGTCTCTTGTTTCAAGGCTTTTATTGGTTTGTCCTCTTGTCAAACTAAACACAAGCTGTGCGGTCAGAGGTATTTATCAGCGGAGCAGGGCTTTTCTTCCAGGCGGAAAACCCCAAGGTTGGAAACTTTAAGTCAGAAAAAGCACAATTACCTTGGAT
Organism: Stercorarius parasiticus; assembly: GCA_013396915.1. NCBI lineage: Eukaryota > Metazoa > Chordata > Aves > Charadriiformes > Stercorariidae > Stercorarius > Stercorarius parasiticus. Next base: position 39,828 of record VWZL01005863.1, on the reverse strand, counting down.
CGGCCACATTTGCTATGTCATCGCCTGGCTGGAAACACTGCACTTGTTTACATGTGCGTTGGGAAGAGGAAAGAGCTATGCCCTTGTTGTCCATTCATCTTGTCTCTGCTCCTCGCCTGGTTTGATGAGCTTTGCAGGTGTTCGCTGATAAATCTTTGATTTCAAGGATCCAAGGTCATGGTCTGGTTCTCAGCTAAGAGTAAAACATCACCCAGGGCACACATATGTGAATGCCATTGCTTACATTTCTTAGCTGATATGGCTTAGGAAGGACATTTTTATTTCATTTCTTTATTTTTGCAGTTTGAATGAAACCAGTGTTTGAGAAAGTGGTTTTCCCTGGGCAGCAAGTGCTCAGGAAGGGGTGGAAGGATCCTCTCTAGGTTTGTGGAGCTGCCAGAGTGAGGACATTTCCTTGTGGCTAGCTCAGCAGGAGGCCCTGAGAGGAGGCACGGGCCATAAGTTATTCGTCTTCCTGCCATGCAATAGCAGCGACACGACTGGGCACCCCGACATTGGGGTGCAGGATGCTCCAGGGCAGGGGGAGTCTTGGGCTCTACCTGCCCCCAACCCCTCTTTTTCCACCCAGAGCATCCATACGTGGCCCTCTCTTTGTCTTCTGGGACTTTTGCAGAGAGGGTTAAAAGACTCCAAGTTGTCATCATGCCTTGGAGATGGTTTCACCTTGCTCCATCTTAAACTTGTGTCTTTCTTTGATCCCCAGGAGATGTGACTCTGCTGTGTCCACCTCATTGTGGTGGGGGCCATTCTCACTCCGTGCAGACCACAGCATTGTGGTCCATGCTGGAGGCGCAGCTCCTCAACAAGAGCCAGTCACTGCAGGCATCTCCTAGAGGATGCTCCTTCATGTTATTGCAACTGGAGACTCGGCGCGCTGGGGCAGGTTGTGCATCCAGCTTCACCCTCTTGGTGAGGTGGACGTCTTGTCCCTTTCTGCCAGATCTTCAGACCTACCTGCTCCTGCTGGTGGGGAATAAGTGAGTCCCGAGCACTGAAGCAGGGAGAAGATGGGGTGAGGAGCGAGAATGTGCTGTTTCACCAAGCTGGGGGACATTAAACAATAATGGAGACGTGTTTGTGTAGTGGCTGCATATGGGCTTGCTCCCTTCAGCGGTTTCCCATTAATAAGTCTTTGTGAATGTTCCCAGGCATATAAACTTTAAATAGATAGCTTGTCAGCTGGGAACGGAGCCTTTCATAGATCTCTTTGATGGAACAGTTTTTAAGAACAAAACTGGGGACAGGGAGGGAGAGTTTGCAGCCCTCCATCCATAAAAGATGAATGGGTTGCTGGAAGATGCTGTCAGAGAAGCTAAACAGCTATTTGGACAATGGTGGGTTTGGTGCCCAAAGGGGGTCCTCCATCCCAACACCCTTTCCTGCCTCACAAAGTATTCCTGCCTTCAATTTATTTTAAGCAAGATCTTGTCTGTGTCAAAGAACTCACCTCCTTTTTTCTCTGCTTTTCTGTGGGTCCAACTTTGGCCCACTCAAGCAGGAGACAAAAGCTTCTTGGAAATCCCTTAGAAATTCTTATTTATGGGTGGGTTTGGTTTTTTTTTTCCCTTAATATTTCATGGTCTCTGGGAACCAGAAGACAGGAGAGCACAACAGCTGAGCTGAACTCGCCAAGCATAGTAGTCAAGAGTTGCCCAACGATTGCAGACACAAAATTTTAGGACGTCAGGCTTCCAGATCATGGGTCTGGATGCTGCCTGAAAGTAGTCTTAGGTGGATGTGAGATGGTTAAAGGTGGAAATAATCTCATTTTCACTTTTAGAGGTTTCAGCCAGATGTAGCACGTGGCTCCTAGCTGCTGTGCTGAGAATCAGAGCTCGCTGGATGACAATTTAGAGGGGTGTTGAGGGAGATCAGAGGGGTGGGAACGGCTTGTGTACGAGGAAAGCTTAAATAACGTGTCTCTCATCAGCATAGGGAAGGGATGATGGATGGGGCTGGTGACAAAGATCTATAAACACCTGAGCGGCAGGGAAGGGCGAGGAGGGAATGATTGCTCTTCTGGATGCAAGAACCAGAAGACATCAGCTGAAAGAAGTTTTAAAACAGAGGCAGGGCTTGTTTGCACAACCCATCATTCAGCTCCATTGTGTTAGAGGTGCAGCGTCCCAGACAGGACCTGGTGGTGATGGGTCTGGCTATTTTGAAGTCGCACGGATTGATTCCCTCTCATCTTGAAGCTGGAGTTTTAGAATTTCTCTCCATCTTTTTGAACCAATCGTAGCGGGTTTTGCTCCCTGTATCTACGCTCAGTTTTTGCTTTACCTTCAGGGGTGAGTGAAGTTTTTCACAGCATATGGCTCATGAGGGATTACCTCCCCCTCTGGCTCCAGACAGACTTTGCTCAGAGGGCTTGGAAAGGAGATGGATTGCAATGCTGAGATCCCATCTGCAGTACCCGGTTGTCCTCTGGGTGAAGGAACGGTTCAGAGAGGGTGGTTAGACCATGAGGGCATGTTGCAGGGAGGTAGAATTCATGTTTTGTGATGCCCATCTCAATGTTGTGCCAGGAGATGACATTGGTGCGGAGGTGAAGTCCACCCTGAGGGTTCCCCTGGATGACGGAGGTGGTGTCTGGGGGTACTGGCTGCTCTTGATTTGTGGCACCATCTGCCTTCCCGCAGTCCTGTGCTAGGCAAGGGTTTCTCATTGCTTTCAGAGCCCTGGAGAATTGAGGCTCATCCTTTTGTTAAATAGAAAACTCTACCTCAGTCTCCAACTGGGGCCTCTGTAGCAAGTCTCCTCCCAGGGATGTCACCACCACTTGACCCCTATGAGTTCCTATCTCCTGCCTTCACTTTAAAGAGCATTTTCTCAGTCTATGTGAGACTGAATTAATTTCTGGTCCTGCCTCCCAAGGTCAGGACCTGTCTGGAAAAGGCTCTAGTTTACCTCTCTGTGTAGTCTTGAGACGCCCAGACACATTAGATATTGGGAGATGGTCTGGCAATCTCCAGAGCTTTTCCTTTCCATGTTAAATGACTGGAAAAGAACATTATTTTTTTCATTAAAAATTCATTTGGAAGTGGTGAGGTTTCTGAGGATGTAATTAGCTGAGTTCTCCTCCACCATCAGCTCTCTCCAAAGCTTCTTGGGATCACTCTTTTTCTCTTTTCCTCCTCATTTCACTCTTTCTTAGCCCGTTTGCAACTTACTTAGGTTTGCCTGGACACTGAGTGGGGCAGATCCTTGCCAGTCTCAGACAGAAGTGAAGATGAAGTAGTTAATGCAGGAGGTGAGGTCTGGCCCAGTTACTCCTCAACAAGACAGCTCTGAAAGAGCATTTCTTTGTACCTAGACCTTCCTTCTTTCATGTGCTGCATCATGTAATGCCATTTCAGCTCTCCAAGTGCAAACCCTGCTCTCTGGGTGGCTTTTCTCTAGTAGTACCGGGGCTAGTGAGGCAACTCTGCTGGTCCTAGATGGGAGTGTGCAGGAGGGAGATGAGGACTGTGGGCAGACCTTCCCTTGAGTGGTACTTGTCTGAGCATCTCTTTCATGCCATCGTGGGTGTTAGCAGCTGTGTATCTCAGATGACCAGTGGTTTGTTTGCAATAATGAGGGCTGACATTGATTTACAGCTTCCTGCAGCCAAATCAGCCAGGCTTTGTAGGTTCCCAATATATACCCAGGCTCCACACCGGGGAAGTGAGACATACTCTTCCTAACTACATCTATCTGCCTTTTTTGTTCCTTATCTTTTCTTTTTTTGTCCCTCTTACCCTAGTTCCTGTTTGTTTTCTCCCTGCTTTTTTCATTCAGCCACCCCAGCCATCGTCTGGATGTCTGACCCACCACTTCAGCAGGTATGAGGCCAAGGCACAGACTTTATTTCCAGGAGCAGGGTCTCCACGTGGGGCAGCTTATATTCAACAGGCATCTGCAAAGTCCTTGGGGCAGCTTCCTCTCCTTCACAGTGTCCTTAAGTCCTGCCTTCACTCCGACCTTCCCCTTCAGCAGTCCTTTCCAGATCCCTACCTTGGAAAACCCTTCTCTCAGAAAGCCCTTTCTCCTCATCCTCTGATTCCCTGGGTACTGTCAGCTTGGTGGCCAGATCCTGGCAAAGCTTTATTATCTCTGCCCCATCACTAACATGGCTTCTTGCTTTCCAGGCAGGAGCTGGTTTGCATCCCGCTACCTAGTCCCATGCGTCAGTGCATTTTTGCAACCAAAAGGGCTGTGGGTGGGTGGGTGAAAAGAGAATTGGAGATCTCAAACTCCTCTTGCAAACTTTTGCTGAGAAAAATGAGATGTGGCATTACTCCCTTTGGTTCAAGGACAAGAGGAGGCTGATCGGCTCCTACCTTCCAGCAGTCAGAGGATGGCAAGCAGCTCTACCTTGTTTTCCTCCTCTGTAAAATGCAGGAAAAAGGATGCCTGGCTGCTTGGGAATGCTCTGTAGAGGGCAGGTGGATGGCTTTGCTCTGCCAAATGATCAGCTTCTGAAGAGCTAAAGTACTGTTTAAAAGAGTCCTCAGTTAGACCCCTAATGATGGGGCATGTCACCTCTGAGACCCTTTGCCAGGCTAATTTCCCTACATGGGTTCATGTTCTCTGTACACCCCAAAGGTTGGCTGTGTGCTGAGNGAAATTACGGTTGAGATTGATTAAGATTTATTCTTTTTAATTAAGATTGAGAAGCTGGAACCCCAGAGTGCACCAGCCTCAGGAAGAAGGACAATTATGCAGCAATTACACAGCCTTGTAATCACATTATACATGGGATGTAGACGGAGATCTACCAAAGCCATTGTAAATGGGTCATCAGCAAACCCAAGAGATGGTAAATGACTTGAGTACCTTTAGCTCCTTGCCGAGGGGCTCGGATTTGGGTTGGAGAGGAGATGCTGGCTCAGAGCGCTGCGTGACCTCATATCTCATTGAACTCCTGTCCCCAGGACCTCACAGCATCCATTAGCACATCTCTGCCCCGCAGGCAGGTGATTCTCTCCCTTCTTCTCCTCTTATGAGTGGGTGAAGCATTAGCATCACTGCAGAGCTGGGAGATGATGGGTACCTCCTCCCAAACCAACATCTCTCAGCTCATCCCTCCTTCTCCTCCCTGTTGGTACATTGGGCTCCCCAGGTCTGGGCAGCCCTCCTGGTCCCTGCCTTTTTATTATTGGAGAGGAGTAAAAACTGGGCAATACCTCTTCATAACACTCCCCCAGATGCTATTTCCGACCCAGGGGTTTTCCTTGGGAGAAGAAAGCCCAACTGTATATATACAGTGTGATTGAAACAAGCCATAAAGGTGTTTTGGAGACACGATCTGAAAGGTCAGATGTCACTGACTTGTGCCTCAACAAATGGCTACGCTGGCATCGTTCAGGGTCTTGGGCATGTTCTAGTTTAGGTCTGCTGGACTGGGAATACACCTTGACCTGGCTCACCCAGACCCAGCCTGGGTTTCCTGCACCATGTTTCTCCAGTCTCATAGCCCCAAGGTGGCAGAACTACCACATGGGTGCCAGCGATGGGGACATGGCCTGTTTGCTCCCTTGGTGGCCAAACTTCTCTTGAAGCCCACCCCTTTGAGAAGAAGCACAAATTAACTCTTGTTTCCCTTCAGTTTGGTGCTGGGTTTTAAAAAAAGTGATTTGCCTTTCTCCCCCTCCCTTCAAAGAGCCAGGCAGCAACATCGGTGGTGTTCCCGTGCCCTGCTGCCTGCACAGCCCTTCAGGAGTTGTGTTACCCTTCAGGTGTTTCTTGTGCTGGATGCAAAAATTTCATATTCTGATACCGTTTCCTCTCCTGGTTTTCATCCCCTTAATTCTTCTTCTCCGGTCGTTTCTAATTAGCAATGCTAACCCATGCTGCACTTGCCTTTCATCCGCTGCTAAAAGCAGGCTTGGGCTGGAATTAGATGGAGTGATGTAGCCTCGATGCTGCTTTTTTCCACTGAGGGAGTGGGGGTACAGGGTCAATAGGAGCTGTGTCGAAGCCAAGTAGGTTGCTGATGTGGTTTATGAGCCTTGGGATGGTGTTAACCCAGGGGAGCTTTTGCTGCCCTTGCCTGTCCGACCCTGCTCTCCTCTTGCTTGTAGAGAGCCAAGAAAATGCCCATCAACAGGGTAAGCAGGCTCAGTGGCAGAGAAGGTGGCTCCAGTGGGTCCCCAACCCCAGGGGAGGTCCAACTGGGTGGCATGTGAAGAGGAAACCACCTTCAGAAAGTTTACTTTTTCCTCTCCATTTTTCTAGAATAGATAAGTCCTTGAGGAACTAGCATCCCTTTGCCTAGTGATGCTCTGTGCTTATCCTCATCTGGCATTTCTCGCTCGCTCGCTTCTTTTTATTCTTTTCTCGCCGTTTACAAATTAGTCAGCTTTGCCCGGTGAGGGAGAATTGATTCTTATGGCGAAACACTTTTTTTTTTTATTCCATCCTTTTTATAAGCCTCTAAAAACAGCTTTTCATTCCCCTGAAAGCAGCCAGGAGAGCTCTGAGATGAAGCCAGACACCTTGTCACACTCGCAGAGAGCTGCGAAAACAGTCTGCTTCCCCCTTGCCAGGCTGGTAGTGAGAAATTTTCCTTTCTGGGCTTAAAGGCAGCATCTGGAAAGCATCTGGGGAGGTCAGGACTGGCTTGCTAGTGACATGGAGGCTGGGGACAGTGCTTTTTGGCAGGGTGACTTCTTTGATGCTGGCCAGCTGGTGTACGGAGCCACAGCTTGGGGACCCAGGGGACGGGGAGGTGGGGGAGAGGAAGCTCCTGCCCCCTTGGAAATGAAGTTGTGTTGTCCAAGAGGGGCCACAACATGGGGTTGATCTTGCAGAAGTGCTGAGCATCCCCTGCCCTGTGCAAGGGGGTGCAGCTGCTGTCCATGCCCCTGCAGCATCCTGTGAGCCCCCTCCCTTTTCCTGACACCAGGGAGCCCCAGTGCATCTGGGAATGGGCAAATCAAGGCTGAAAACTCCTCTGCTGGGCTTTTTCGGTTTAAACTTGTAAATTGGGGTTGCTTTAGCAGGAAACCCTGAAAGTGTTTGTCCAAGTAGTGTGGTTTGGGACATTAGCACTTTCATGAGAGTTTGTTGGGCCACAAGAGCAGATGATGGCCCCAGAGCCATCCCTGGGGGCATGGATGGGGTGCCCGAGGTTGTCATCCCCAGGGCCTGGCATCCTGCGTGCAACTGCAGGCTTCCTCATTGAGCTGCTCCCAAGATGAGATGCTCATGGTCAACAGCACTTGGAGGTATGTCTGTCTGCCAGGCCGCAACCCCCACCCCCCCCATCCTGCACACCCCTCTGTGTCTGAACAGGGAAAAAAAAAATCAATAAAAATTCCTATTTTGGTCCAAGGCTTGGGGGAGCTTTTCAGCCATGCAGGCAGAATTAGGCTGGGCTGTGCAAGATGTATGACAACATCCAGCTGCTGATGGAGACACAGCACAGGGGTTTCTCCTACAACTGCAGCATTACCAGTAAGTGCCAATGGCAGTGAGGAGGGATCCCCGGTGGGGTTACAGTGACTTAAGTTTCAGTGTCCAGCCGCTTGCAGGATAACTAACCCTGTAGATGTGCACAGATCCAGCTGCAAGCCTGATCTGCTCCCTAATCTGCCTGGCAACTGGTCCTTCCAGGAAGGATGGGGTCAACGCCACCAAAGACCATATGAAGGTCCTGCATCACCTTAAGCTGCTTTTGAAATGGTGTGCTGGGACTGGTGAGAGAGACTGCAATGAAATCCTCCCTCCTTTCCATCAGCTGCAACAGGACCGGGGCTATCAGTGCTGGATTTTTACCCGGTTGAGATACTGGAATGGGTTTCTTTGCCCTGTGGCAGTGGCAGGGTGAGGGATGGCAAGTCACCGGCAGCCACCCTGTCTGGCCCAGCCCCAGCACATGTCATTATATTTTTGAACACCTTAAAATCCCCACAGCTGCTCCGATTTATGGCATTTTTCTACCTCTTTTTCTCACCGTGAGCCACAGCATTTGACTGCTAGATCTGGCACCTGTTACAGCATCGCCTGGAGCCATCGGCTTTGCAGCAGTGGGTCAAGTGACCCAGAAAGAGGGAATTATATATAGAAAGACAGGAGATAGAGATGTCATTACAGAGAAGCTGGGAGCCGGGAGAGAACCTCTGGGCCCATTTTTTTTGTGGATGAAAGGAGCTTACTTCAGTGAAGAGGGTTATTATATTCAGATTCCCATTTAGGCTTCTCCGAGTTGTACAACAAAAGGAATATTAAATGATCTTGCAAAATTTATGTTACAAATCAATGTAACCTGCATAAATCAACCCAGACGAAGCAAGAAGGGAAGGTTTGGGTTTTTTTTAATCAAGTGCCTTGCTGTGACAAAGTCGCTGCTTTAGAAATGAAAGATGCAGCATCCAGCAGGAGAAGACCTTAGAAAAATGTCATGCCTTTAGCCAGATACATCTCCTTGCTCCCTTTTTTTCCCCTGACTGGGTGAAGAAGGAATCACTCTCGGCTGTCTGCATGAAGTGAACTGCTTAGAGAGCTGGGGGGAGGGGCGTTACACACACTGGTCAGAGCTAAAACTTCTTGTAGACGTAGGTAAAAGTGCAGGCAAAACTTGGGGCAGCAGGGATGGTGGGACTTTTGGTCCAGGGGGAAATCTGTGGTCAAAATCAGAGTAGAAGAGTTGCCTTGGAGCCCCTTTGAGTCCTCCAGGTCAGGAAATCAGATTTGCCCCGTCTCAAGCTTGTTTTGCCCATGACTTTTTTTCCCAAAGGTATTTATGCGTGCAGGATATGATGGTGCGAAGCAGCCTGGTATAAACACCCTGCTCCAAGTGTCCAATGTGGGTGGATTACTCTCCCTCCAGGCTTGGACCTGCAGAGACTGCACATGAGATGAGACCGAAGAGTGGTGAACAAGAAGAATCTGGAGAAGATCCTTCTGCTGAGCTATGTGTGCAACGCAGAGGCTGGAGAACGGGCAGGGGGGCAGCAGGTCCTGCATGGCCCCAAGGGACTTCTCCAGGGCAGGCTTTTCCCATTGGCATCCAGCACTGCTGATCTCATCTCTGCCCTCCGGTATAACAAACAGGTCTGTATGGGCTTTCTCTCTTGGCAGACTACCAGCAAGGCTTTTGTGAGATGCTCTTCCATCTCCTGGTCAAGAGGGAACATGAGGTCTATTGGCTCTTCCAGTTCTTCCTCCAGAAAACAGTAAGTTTCTGGATGCTTCTTCCTTGGGTCAAACAGTCCAGGTGGTTAAAGTCCATAACTGTTCCTGGCCTGATGTCCTCCCACCCTGAGGAAAACAGCCACCTGCAGTCTCTGGCTGCCCGCTGCCACCCACCAGGCATGGTCCCTTCTCCTGGCCACCTCGCCATGAGCATCAGATTGGGTGGCCCTCATCCGACTTGCCTGGGCAATGCTGATCCCTGTAGGGGATGGAGTTGTAGTAAAGGGGTCAAATCCTCTATTATCAGGGCTTTGGGCTTTGTGGCTATGGACAAGCTGGTCCATGGGATCTTTCCCTGCCCTGGATTCCTGCTTTCCTTGTCCCCCAGGAGCACAGCTGTGTGATGAACATAGGCGTGGGGAAAAGCTTCATCATGCTGAAGACCTTAGTTGCATTTATGGATCCCACCTTTGCAAAACACCTGGGTGAGTCCCAAGCCTCCTCAGCACCTCCACAGATCCAGCACAAAGCACCCCCATAGATCCAGCAGCATCATTTTGAGAGGATACCAGCAAAGGAGAGTAAATATTTGCACAGCGATTGACGTCACCTAAATGTGCTAAATATTTTGAGGACCTGGTCAGGGCCACTGAGCAGAGGTTACGCAACTTGGTTCTCCTGAGGTGGCTCTGTGGTGAGACTCTAGAAGACCTTAGCACTTTGCACTTGCTCTTCTGAATTTATCCCCTTTAGTCTGTGAGTTGCATGAAGAAGGAGCTGAAGCTGCAGCCGTTAAGCTCTCCCAAGCTGTCCTTCCATTCTCATGTCCTGCTGATGCTGTTTGGGCAGAAAATATTCCCTCTCCTCCAGATTTAACAGCCTGATTTTCTCTGGGTAGGTTGGCTTTTACCTCCCTTCCCCATGGCTTGCAACTGCTCCTGTTTGTCTTTAAACTACAGCATCTTCTGTGACCTGGGGTTTGCTTTCTTCATCTTTCAGAAGGAAAAGGCCTACAAGTTATTCACTCACTGGTCCCCCAGTTTTGCTTCTCCTTCCAGCGAGTGTTCAAGTCCTTTGACAATGTCTGAAGGCTGTGGGACGTGAATGCGTGTTAATGCCCCATCCTTCATCACCCCTACCTATCCTGCATCCCTCTGCCCAAGCACCCCGAGCATCCTGCATCCCTCTGCCCAGCTACCCTGAGCATCCCGCATCCCTCCAGCTAGCCCCATCCATCCCAGCTCCTGGTCCACAGGAAGGAGAGAGGTCCTCCTCCTTGCAGCTCATCCCTCAACTCTGCTCCCTGATGGCCCTGATTATCTCAATTAATATTTACACAGACTCTCCCTGGCACTCGCCCGTTGCAATGAAGTCCGTGTCGCAAGTGTTTGTTCTCATTATCCCCTGGCTGATGGGAGATCACCTCTTCAGAGGCATCTGCGGCTCAGGAGGTCCCTGAACGGTAAATTGCATTTTTTTTTGAAGGAAAGCATCAAAAACAAAACGTGGGGACCTCAAACCTCCAGGGTAAAAAAGCTGGGGGTGGGGGAGGAAGGAGAAGGAAAAACAAAGGAAAAAGCCCTTCTCCGTTGAATTGCAAATGCAAGCGAGGAATGAGCTGGGGTCAGAGCACAGGGGGATGGGTTGTCTCTGATTCCTGGCTTTCTTTTTCTCTTCTCCTTCTCCTGTTCCAGCCAGGTCTGCGGGAACCTGGTTGACCTGGATGCGGAGGAGCTGATCTCTGCAGCCTGCGCTGCCCACCAGCTCCCGGTTGAACAGGCAGACAAAGTGAGATCTTGGGGGGGATCAGGGGGAAATCCATCCCATCACCCTTTCTTCTGCTCTCCTCCAGGTGCTGATGGATGACTTCACCCTGGTAAAAGCACTAGAAGGCAGCTTGGTGTCTTGCAGTAAAGATATGCACTTGAGTTGCCACACTCAGCTGTTGAAGTCTTTTGATTGGGAGACTGGATCCAAGCTCATGGCATGGAGGGATTGGTGTGGACAAGGCTGAAATGGGGAGCCCTGATGCACCAACTTTGATCCTGCTCTCCTGGTCCAGCCTCCACCAACCAGAGCATCACATAGCGGGATGGAGGAAGAAGGTACCAGTTGTCCCCATGGGGAGCAAATGATGGGATTTCATCCAATCTCCAGTCATGGGTGCATTTTGCTTCCATCAGCCCAATGCCCCACCTTCCATGGGGCCCATCTTCATGCCACCCCAATGTCAGATGTCTCACCATTCAGCGTGAGGGACTCCATGGCCTCTGGTTGGAGGTACCAGCTGTGATGGAGGAGGCACTAGTGTTTGGCTGTGAGTATGGAAATCCCCGCCCAGGGGGCTCCTTTGAGCACAGGAGCAGCACCAAGGATGTGGGGAAGGATAAATAGATCCCAAACTGCTAAGAATTATCACCCTTTTTTTTTCAAGGCAAGCAGCCACCATGCACCTTTCTGTGGAGCAAGGAAGGGTTGGACTTTGTCATCTTCTCAGAAAGGCACAAGCCATCAAAGGGCCATAAATCTCCATGAGGGCTGAAGAAGGAGAAGCAAAAGACTCCAGCTAGCAGGAGGAATTCATTCATCCTCAGCCAGGCTGGCAGGTGTAGCAGAAAATCTGCCGATATAGTCAAGGTCCTAATAAGTCTGGGAGCGTCCAGTGGCTGGTCATATGGTGCCGCCGCTGCTGAACAGCTTTTATCACTCCAGACACTTCTGCTGAAACAGGGCGATTTGTTTTGCAAGGGATGGTCCCTGAGCAGGGATCAGGGGAAGGCTGAGCTAATGCTGCCTGACGTACTTCGTTTAGGAGATAAGACGAGGCGGGGAGGAGGAGAGGAAAGTTGGGAAAACCCCCAGGGAGGAAAGCCCTCCTGTGCTGGGAAGGACAAAGCAAAGGCATTCTGATGCTGGTGGTACACAAAGCCGGTCCAGGGCTGACCAGGATGCTAAAAGTAGTGGTTCCCAGGCTCTGGCAAGGAAGAGCTGGCAGAGCTGAGAGTGTTCCATTATTATTTTGTTGGTCTGGGACATCTTAAAAGGCAGAGCAAGATGACAAAGCATAGACGTCCCTCTCCATCCTCATGAGACATGGAAGCAACATTTATCCCTACGTGTTTTAAGCCAAACATTGTTCTCCAACTGAAAGGTTGGTTTCTAATGCTTCCTATTTTAGGTGGACGGGACATTCATTAGCGAAAAAATGTCTTGTAGAAGCAATTCATTGGTTGTGGTGAGGGTGAGGAGAGGTGGGGAAGGCCGAGCAATGCTGTCACATCAGCGCTGGCTTAGCTTGCAATGGCGCTTCTGCAAAACAAGGGACAAAAGCCGATCCCTGCAAAAATTCGGAGCAAATCGACCTATATTTACTTACTCGATGCATGTCACCCTGTTGCTAAAATCTGGGAAGAACTCAGCCTTGTTTTCCTAGAGATCATTGCAGAGGAGGAGGGCTGGCTGTGCCCATCTGAGCATCCCCATCCCACTCCCCGTCTCAGCTTGGGGGGGAGGTTGGGTACCCAGGAGCCTGCGGGGTCCCTGTCTCCCTTTGTCACCTGGCAAAACCCCTTCTACTTTGCAAGCAGCTGCCTTTTTGGTGGCCATGACAGCCCCAGCAGCAGCAGAAAGGAGAGGATTCTTCCTGCTTCACTTGCCATAAGGTACCTGGAGGTACCTGCTAAATCCTCGTGATGATGCCATGAGCATCAGCTCCTGATTTATCCTGAACTGATCGAGGGATTTTTCCGCGATGAATTACTTAGGATTAATTACACTGCATCCCTGCTGAGATTTTTAACGAGATTATGCTTCCCGAGCCTCGCTGCTTCACTTTTTCCTCCTCCTCTTTCCTTTCTGTTTCAAAGTACGTTGTGTGCAGTGGGACTTGGTTTTGGGGTTGTTTTTTTTTCCCCCTCCTGGGGTGCTAGTGAGGAGGAACGAGCAGTGGCAGCAGCTCCATCATGGGGGATGTCATCCCAAGCCGGGGCTTGCGGAACGAGTCCCCGGGTGATGCTTCATCTCCTGCACTGGGTTCAAGAGGTTGCTTTTCCATGGGCAGTCCTGCCTCTGGTTTCGCTAGGAGGGTGGGAAGGTGGAACCCACTGGAGATGGTGGTGGGATCCGGTGCGCGGAGGTGGGGCTGGTGTTTGGTGGCTCCTTTTCTGCTGCAGAAGCAAATTCCCTCTGCGCTGGGCAGGAGGGGAGGATGCCGCTGGTCCTCTCCCATCTGATCCCTGAGATGGATGCTGATCCTCTCCTGATGGCCGTGGCCCTGAGTTGAGACTCTCCAGGGTGGCCCTGGGTTGTTTTGGGTTGTCCCTGTGTCTGTGCTTGCTGTCCCATCCCTGTGTGGGCTCTCGGCGTCGGCAGATGCAAGGGGAGACATTGTGGTGCCTGGAGAGGAGGCAGCAAAGCCTGAGCTGGAGCTGGGGATTCGGGGACTGGGGGGGCAGGGGGAGAGATCAAAAACATCTCAGCAGCAAGTTTTTCTCCACCCCTGAGAGGCATTTAAGTGTTCACACGCTGCAAGTGATTGACTGCGTTCATGCAGCGACGGAGAAATAGCTGCCTTGATTTCCCTGGGGGCCGCAGCGGCGAGGAGGCCACGTGCCATGGGGGGGTACCTGCAGCCGGGGCAGGATGGAAGGGAAGGAGCGGGATGGCATGGATGGTCTTTGGGGTTGCAGAAGGTCGTGACGGTGTTTTCCTCCAGCACAAGAAGGGGCAGACAGGTTGCTCCAGGAAAGCCCGAAGACCCGGTGGGCCCGGCAGCACGGGTAATGAGACACTAGCCACATTTTGGGGTGATTTGCCATCGTTGAGGGCAGTTCAGCATCTGTACAAAGCACCAAAGCAGGAGTTTTCAGCTGGTAGAAGCATTATCCCAGGTCTGGGATGCTCACAACCCCTCTCCTTGCCAGAAGTTTGCTGATGAAACACCAGGCTCCATACCTGTAGGCTTATTTTCTTGCTCTGGTTTATATATTTTCCCCCATTGTATCAGTTATCTAGCTCTCCCTGCCCCTCTCCCTGCAAAGCTTGCCTTTTTTAACCTGAACAAAGTGATTTCCGCATCCATCTGGTCCATGATGGACCCACACTGTCCTGGCTGCCTGCAGCATCCCACCCGGCAAACCCTGGCTCATCTTTCCAGCTGTTTCAAACCTCTTTCTGACAGCCTCATCGCGTGCTTCTTGGGTATTTAGCCGAATATAAATTGCTTTTATGGAAATGAAGCTGGCTTTGGGCTTGCAGCAGAAATTCCCCGACCTCCTAGGTTGTGGTTTGTTGTTTGTTTTGTTTTTTTTTCTCTCTGTAGGATTAACAAGGTTAGTCAATGAGCGTGAGCCGATTTGGGGTTGATGCTATTCCGGGCTGGGTTTAGATGCTGCGGCATGGGTGGACGTGTGGCTTCACGGCGTCAGGCGGCTTTTGCAGGATAAATGAGAGCATATTGATAATCAGCCTTGTACCAGCTGGGAGCTAACCCTGCTCAACGGTTTAAAGGGGACAAGCGTTTTGCTTGCAAAAGGCCTCTTTGTGGGGTGCCGTTGTTTTGAGGGAGGAGGTGGCTTTCTCTCTTCCCCCCCCACCCAGGGAACAGAGCCACGAATTCACGTCTCTCTGCACCTGAGACTTACCCTTTGCTGTGGTGACAAAACACCTCGGTCCAGCACTCGGTCATGCCTGACCTCTGCATCTTCAGGGCTGCGGAGCATGCTGCTGGGGACCAGTTTGCACCAGTTTGCTCCACACAGCCCTTTGCAGAGCAATCCATCTGCTTACAAGCCACCTTTCCCTTGCCATAGGAGCTGGGGACAAGCCACCGCTCTTGTAGAAGGACACTGCAATGGGGTGAAACCATCCTTCCCAGCTCATCATCCATTATTTTACTTTCCCCTCCTTAATGAGGAACAGGGCTGTCTTGGGGGGAGCTTAGGGGGCATGGTTCCTTCTCTCCAGGCGTGACATCATGTCTATGGTCAGGCTCAGCCCATCCCCACGCCCAGAAAAGGGTCCCTGGGATCGGATGGGATGGGATGGGAGTGGCTGAGGGTGCTCAGCACCCAGAAAGGGGATGTGGTCAAAGGGACTTGGTGGATGCTACATCCCATTCCCTCTGGGCCAGCTCAAGGTGTCCACATGTCCCCTTTTCCTCTCCCTCTCTTTTCCACAGAGAGGGAGACTGAGGCACAGCTGGGCCAAGTGCCCTCCAGCTTTCCAGTTCCTTCCTCCAAGACCAATGAGGTAAGCTGGAAAGACTGGGAGCTGCTGGGAGTGTTTCAAAGGGGAACAGGGGACATCTGGAAGAACTGGGTTTTACTTCTGCTCCCCAGGGATGAACTGCTGGAGGAAAGGTCTCCTCCAAGGGGCAAAAATGTGGCAGCTCCCAAGAGGTGTGGGGAGAAGGATTTGGGGTTGCTGGAGAAAAAAAGGTGCTTGTTCCCCCTCAGCAAAACCCCATAACTCCTGTGATTTGGGCTTTTCTAGCTCCTGTTTCCCAATTCCTTCTCCACACACACACAGATCCGGAGCTGCTGCTTCCATTTCCTCACCAGCAACAAAGCAAATAAGCAGATTTATATGAAATTTCCACCTCTCCCAAACCCCAAAACCAATTTATCTTTTTTTTTTTTTTTTTTTTCCCCCGGACAGTTCTTGTCGCTTTTTCAATTGCTCCTAATGGAGATGTCCATCACGGAGTGCGTCGGTGAGGACATTAACCCAGATATGATTCCAAGCAGGAAGGGATACACTAATGACCATTTAAACCTGTGTGCATAGCTGGTCCAGCCGAAGATGATGGGCTGATTTCTCTTGCTTTCTTGACGGGTGAATTTTTTTCCTTCTCTCTTTTAAACCCAGCCATGTGCAGGGCTGAGGTTTTTCAGACTGCCCAGGCCAGCTTCAGCCTTGTATGGGCTGGGGGAGAGGATGAGCATCACGGTGAGATGCATCCAGACCCATAGCAAGACCTCCCACCCCTTCCTCCAGGAGATGTTTCATCCTGCAGATCTTTTGCAGCAAATATTAAGGAAAGAAAAGCAGTTCTTCCCAGCCAGGAATGGCAAAAAGGACCTGGATTTGGGGTTTTGCTGGTAAAACCAGGACTAACCCACACCGAGCATCGCTCCAGCCTTGACCAGAGCAGAAAACCTTCTTTCAAGAGTAAGTGCTGAGGTCCTAACGTTGCATTATATAGCATACAGCAGAGTAATACTCAACCAATTACGCTAATGCTGCTTATTTGCTCTTGTTACAGAGAGTAATTGCTCACCCAGAAGCTATTAAATTAGATAAGAGCAGAACAAACAAAACTATTCATTTTATTCACTATATATTTATACACCTACCACTCCAGAGCGTAAGCAGCCACCGCTCTCTGGGTGTTAGCAATTCCACTTGTGAGCCAGACAAAGACATTTGTCACGGCTGTGGGTGGTGTTTCTCCTTTTAAAGCAGCTGTGGGAAAGACAGGGGACATGTTGGGATTTATTTATCCTCCCTGCCATCAGCTCAGCTTCCTGCTGGCGGTTTCGGAGCCTCTCCCAGGCAAGGGGGGGAAACTGAGGCACAGGGGGGAGTATGGCTACAACCCTGCCATTGACTATGTCCGGTGAATTAAATGAGAGGTTTGGGGGGCCGCAGTGAAGGCATGTGCCACCCTGGCAAGGCTTGGGGACAATCCTCTGCTGGTGGCAACTGTTACTGCTGTCCCAGCCCACCCAGGAGAGGTGGGAGGGCAGAGATGGGTTAAACCTGGGGTAAATATTAAATACCTGAGACCCAGAGGGAATAGAGGAGGAGGAGGAAGAAGAAGAAGAGAGTGGTGGGAGGAGGTTCATTGCTCCTGGTGTGGGGAGGTGGCTGTAGCATCCCTGCCAGCTGATGCAAGGCTCCCTTGGGGTGAGCAGGGGCTGGGGGGGTCTGAGACCCCCCCTCCCAGCTCCCAACTGGGCTGTGGCTGGGACAGCTGGGACTGGGAGACAGCTTTGCCCTGTCTCTACCCTGCTCAGGATACAGCCCTGGCTCCTGCTGCCTGTTTGCAGCAGCCCAGGGCTGGGACGAAGCCGTGAGGAAGCATCTGGTCCAGCTCGCAGTGAGCATCGCATCCTCCTCCTAGGGGTCCCACTGGAGGGATCATGCACGGGGGGCTGCAGTACCCTAACGAGGGTCTGCTCATTAAACCAGCTCCTTTAACCAGTGTTACTGTTGAGAACAAGATGCTCGGGGTCCTCAAGTTGGTGACCTGCTTCTAACTGCTGCGGCACCCACGGAGGGGCTGGGGGTGCCTGGGGAGCATCAGTGGGGGTGTCGGCACCCCCCCGCAACCCAGCCAGTTTCACCCCCTGGAGCAACACGGCAAAATTCGGCTGCTTTATTTGGGTTATAGACACATCCTATAAATAACCCACTCCAGAGAAGTCTGCTGCAAACAACCTGCTTTAAAAAACATGTTATTATCCACTCTGCTTCCCTAATTAATTCCATTTCCTTCCATCCATGAGCAAAGCCCACAGGGCACTCGGCATGTGTGATGGGCTGGGACCCCTGGGGGTTGCTGGGACCCCTGGGTGGGGGTGGCTGAGCTCCCCAGGAGGTTGCTGAGACCCCCGGGGGGATGCTGAGACCCCCAGCCGGCGCTGCAGGGATGGGTGAGAGAGCGGTGGGTGGTTTTTAGGCTGCCGAGGCTGCCATCTGCCGATGCTGGGACAGCTGAGCCACCTCGGGTCACCCCTTCCGGGCAGGGAAACCCTTGATGCTTGCATTGATTTTAAAAAAAAAAACGAATTTGCCCCAGTGAATAGCGGGTTTGTGTTATTTTAGGGTGTTATTTGGTGGTTGGGGGTAACGGGTAGAGCCAGGGAGGGCTGGTGTTTGGGTTGTTCCGTCCCTGGGTGCTGCCACGTTGGATGCGATTAATAATTGCGGTGCCTTGGTGGAGAGGAATGGGTGGGAGGCGCGGGAAATCATAGAATCACAGAATGGTTTGGGTTGGAAGGGACCTTAAAGATCATCTAGTTCCACCCCCCTGCCCTAGGCAGGGACACCTCTCACCAGACCAGGTTGCTCCAAGCCCCGTCCAACCTGGCTTTGAACACCTCCAGGGATGGGGCAGCCACAGCTTCTCTGGGCAACATGGGACAGGGGCTCACCACCCTCACAGCCAAGAATTTCTTCCTCAGATCTCATCTAAATCTCCCCTCTTTCAGTGTAAAACCGTCCTATCCCCTCATCCTATCATTCCACTCCCTGATCCAGAGTCCCTCCCCAGCTTTCCTGGAGCCCCTTTAGGGACTGGAAGGGGCTCAAAGGTCTCCCCGGAGCCTTCTCTTCTCCAGGCTGAACCCCCCCAGCTCTCTCCTCACAGCAGAGGGGCTTCAACCCTCCCAGCATCTCCAGGGCCTCCTCTGGCCCCGCTCCAACTGCTCCGTGTCCTTCTGCTGTTGGTGGCCCAGCGCTGGAGGCAGCACTGCAGAGGGGTCTTCCCAGAGCGGAGCAGAGGGGCAGAATCCCCCCCCTCGCCCTGCTGCCCACGCTGCTGGGGATGCAGCCCTGGGTGCGGGGGGCTTTCTGGGCTGTGAGTGCACATTGTCAGGGTTTGGCAATGGGGAGGTTTGGTTTTACCTGGTGGAAATTAACAGAGGGATGTTGTGAAGGTAGAAAACCACCCCTAGGGCTCTGCTGGGGTTCCCCTGGGCTCATAGGGCTGTCATTGGGGTGCTTCCCCTCCACGGCTGGGTGCAGGCAGCCCAGACAGACCCAGTGGTGCACCCATAGCTGCGTCGGTGCCTCTAGGTGGGAAGGTGCTGGAGAAAACCTCTCCCCTGACTTCCCAATGGAAGCTTTAATGCCTTTTTTTTTTTATTTTTCAGCAGCAGATGGATGGTGCTGAGCCTCTGCCCACCTTGCGCGGGGCATGTCTCTCCCTGGGGCTGCAGGTGAAGATCTCCTCTGCCCATGAATCCAACCATGGAAGCACAGGAAGGCTGGAAGATGAGGAGTCCAGAGCTGCTGAGAGCGACATCCCTTGTGATGTCCACCCCATCTTCCCTGTCTGGGCTAAGCGTTGTCCCCCAGCAAGGGCTGGCTTGCACTTGGGGACCATGATGGTGGCCAGGCTCAAGAGATCAGAGGACGATGCCCTTTGGGAAGGCTTGCGTAGGCGAGAAGCTTCATGGGCTTTACTCTCACCTCGAGGAACACGATGGGTTTTCCCATCTTAGCTCAGAGCCAGGTTGGGTTGTAAAGCATTAAAGCAATCCAAAGAGGCTGGCAACCCGAGGCAGGAGTTTGGGGGAGATAAGGGAGGGAACATTCCTCATGCAGAACCGCTGAGATTAGGGTGATGACAATTTTATTCAGTTTACAAGAGCTAAGAGAAACCTCTGGGAGAACGCAGGCGCTTCTGCACATGTGCTGGGAACAACCAGCCACTCAGCTTAAAAGGATGCTTCTCCTGGTCACTTCTAATGTCCCCAATGGCTGGTCCTACATTGAAGGCTAATTTGAGCTACCAAGACAGGTCTCAGAAGCTGTATTTCATAGAATCATAGAATGGTTCGGGTTGGAAGGGACCTTAAAGATCATCTAGTTCCACCCCCCCTGCCCTGGGCAGGGACACCTGCCACCAGACCAGGTTGCTCCGAGCCCCATCCAACCTGGCCTTGAACACCTCCAGGGATGGGGCATCCACAGCTTCCCTGGGCAACCCATTCCACTCTGTCACCACCCTCACAGTAAAGAATTTCTTCCTAATATCCAATCTAAATCTCCCCTCTTTCAGTTTGAGGCCGTTACCTCGCGTCCTATCATTACACTCCCTGATCAAGAGTCCCTGCCCATCCTTCCTGTGGGCCCCCTTTAGGAACTGGAGGGCTGCTACAAGGTCTCCTCAGAGCCTTCTCTTCTTCAGGCTGGCTCTCTTCTCCTTTGCTGGCTTTGGCTAAAACCCTGCTGCTCTGGATGGGATGCTTGGCGTGGGCTGGGACCAAGAGTCAGGAATTTGGGTGAAGCCATGGGTCCTGCCAGCATCATCTGCCTGTGGATGTTCCTGGGGGCTGGATGCCCCTGGAGGCTGGATGCCGAAGGGCAGCATCTCCTGGGGACAGTGGGGTTCTCATCCTTTGGGAAAAGAAACCCCCCAGCTTCGCATCCCAAGCTGTGCCTGGCTATAAAAAACCCGGAGGCGACGTTACTGAGGAGTTTTGCTGACATTGCTGATGAGGCCAGCACGCAAACAGGGATGTGAATCAGAAGCAAGTTAATTATAAGCTCCGTTAAGAACACGGGGAGGGGGGAAAGAGAATCACCTTTAATTGATGAATGTGATAGAGGAACGTCAGCTTTAGAAAGTAAGGAGAGCTGCTAGTGTTCAAAAATACTGGGAAGCCATGAAGCAAGCGAGGGGAGCGCCTGTTTGGAGAAGGACCCCCCATCCCTTGCAGACCCTCCCCAGCCATCTCTGGGTCAAGCGTGGGGTGGGGAAGGAGCTGGTGGCAGAGCTGGGACCTCCCCGCTCCATCCCATAGGTTTCTCCACATATTTGCTCTTGAATTTTCCATTACTTGTGGTGTTGCCCAGGTTGGGGAGAAAGGAGGAGAAGGAGCCACCTCCCCCCAAATTTCATTTTTAGTTTTGTTACCCCAGATGGTATTTTTCCCCCCCTCTTTTCTTGCCTTCCTGCCTCAAGACCAGCTCTAGGATGGAAAGAACTTGCACAACCCTCATTTGGCTTTGGAGCTCCTTCCTGTGGGATGACAAACTCACGGAGGAAAAAGACTTTTAGGGACAAGATGATCTGAAAAAGTCCCTCTGCCACTAACTTCTGGAGGATATCTAGCATCCCTTCATGCTCTCCCTTCTCCTATTCCCACCCTGGGAAACCAGGAATATAAAGCTTGGGGGGGACTTCTGTGGGGCAGCAGGGTTTGGCGGGTTTCGGTGGCTGGGATGACAAATACGCCTTTCCCTGGCTTAGAAATTAACCCGCGCTTCAAATCAAGAAGGGGATGGTTGAACAGGGGATTCCGAAGGCTCCAATTTGTACCTGGTGACCCCCGTCGGCAGCTGGCAGAGAAGTAGTTCAGGGCTTGTTTACACCCAGCCAGTGAGTACTTCAATGGAGACACAGAGATAGAAGTAATAAAGTGTCTTCCATTTAGGTTAAATGAAGTTTCAAACACATTCCCCTGCTGAAAGCACTTACCGGCTCCAGCTGGAGAGTTGGGATGAGTTACGTGGAAGAGGGTGCTCAGCCAGTTTCCTTGACTGCCAGCTCCTCCATCTGCTGGATGCCAAAAACGCCAGGTGGGATTTGCTCAGGGATCAGCAGGAACTTTCCCTGTGCCAGACAAGGGAAAGTCCCCTGTGCCTCAGTTTCCCTTCCCAGCAGCCCAGCGCAGGAGGGACGTAAATGCAGGCCCACCCCCCCAGGCACAGGGGGGATGGGACCGATCAGGGGACACCCCATCTCCCCTGTGCTGCATTCCAAAGGACAGCTGAGACCTGGCACACTCATAGCACCTAAGCAGGGTCTCAGTTGCAGCTTTCCCAACGATCAGACGGAGGTGGGGGACATTCATTTTGATTATTTCCTTTAATTCTTGATTTTTTTTTTGTATTTTTTCGCTGTTTTTTTTGGCTGGGGAGAGCAGAGCCGTTGGATCACGAGGGAAAGAGATGATTCCTCTGCAGCGGCAGTGCGAGCAGGTTTCCTCGCCTGGTGAGGCTGCAGCTTCTCTATGCTTAGCTGATCTGGGGGGAAAATTAATGGCAAGAGACTGGCTTGTCCTTGTCCTCTGTCACTGGGTTGACTGGGAAGCCTTCGTCCCATCCACTCCTCCCTGCAGCACAGCGGTTGAGATGGGGGATGCTGACCTTGCTCCTGGGGCTTGGTACAGTGGGAACTGGAGAAAAGGGGGAGATTTCTGCCATAAACTGTTCAAAATTGCTTGTGGGAAAAGTCTGCCGTGCCCTGAAACAGTCCATTTTGGGGCAAGAAGGTGGAGATTCAAGTTCAGTTTAATTCCCCCTTTCCTCCCCCATGTTTTCCCTCAGCCGGCTGACTTAAAAAATCAAGTTGGTCCCAGTAGATCCATGTTAAAAAGGATTAAAAAGGAGGTAGGAAAATCCTGTGAGCGCATTTTTGGGTGAGTTCATCGTGGATGGAGGCAGAGGAGCCTTCATGCCACCGTGCCCCACGGTGACCACGTGTCCCCATTGATTCAGTAGGGTGACACCCAATTACTCACATGGCTGGTTATCCCAAATTGCCTAAAAATAACAATAATAGAAAACCAGTTTTTAGGTAATTAAGTTGCTAAGTAATTTAATCACTTGGGAATAAACCAAATTCACTGTACTGGTAATTATTTCTGCAAAGGGAAAGCAGAACGTCCAGGTTGAGGGGTTAACCGAGCTTGAAATTTGGAGGTTGAGCCCAAATGGAGGCACCAAATCTGTGCTGGAGACCTGCCCCTGCCCAGTGCTGCCTCAGTTTCCCCAGCTTTGCCTCACGCTCTTTTTAGGGAGCCACCCCGTGATGTCCCGAGCTCTGGTGCTGGATGTGGGCATCCACATCCACCCCCTTTCTAAAAATAGGGGCTAAGAAAATGTTTCAGGGGAGGTCCAGCCCCTCTGCCCCCTTGTCCCACCCCACCTGGGGAAGGGATTTCTGTGGGGCTGGGGTGGGAGAAGCCACCGCAGGGGTGGCTGTCCCCATCGCTGTCACTCCAGGTGCGGTGGCACCGCAAGCGTGGGCTGCTGGCACCATCTAGTGGGGGTGCGACCCCCCCTACAGCGAGACACGGCCCCTCGTGTCACATCTTGGTGGCCCAGGGTCCCGCTTTGGGACAGATGCCACCCCCTTCCTGCATCTTCCCTGGGGATGCTGAACCCGCTTGGGGATGGTGGGGATGTGGGGTGGGACCCTCCATGTCCTTAAACCCCCCTGTTAAGGGTTATGGGGCTGGTAGCCTGTCCCCTCAGCCACCACATCCTGGTGGCATCTCATGGCCTGGGGAGCGGGATGGGGTGTAGAGCCACCTGGGACCCCCACCCTTGAACCAAACCTATTGGGAGCCCCCCCCATCATCATCCCTCCACCCCCCTCTTGCCCCACGGCGGGGTGGGGGGAACCCTGTCCCTATTGTATGTGCGTCCTCACATCACACCAAGTCCTGTCCCGCCCCCGAAAAAATCGTGGCTGGGCGCAGGGCTGAGGGGGATACGGAGGGGAGAGACCCATGGCCAGCCCCCCCAGTGTCCCCGTCCCCACTGAGGACAGGCGACCATGGGGCTGTGGGGCTGTGGGAGGAGGAGGTTAGGCCAGGCTTTCTTTCCCGGCCAGCGCCGCGCTGCCTATTACATCAACTCTGGTATTTCCAGTCCCTGCGGGGAGAAGGGAGGAGCACGGGCGGGAGCAAGGAAAAACCAAGAAATANGGAGGGGGGGCGGCACTCTGCCTTTTGGGGTGCTGCCTCAGTTTCCCCAGGGTGGAAGATGGAGGGAAGGATGCTGCAATCCTTTTTCCCAGACTCGTTTCTGCCCTGAATTATCCCCCTGTGGATGCCAGGCCGGGGTCGTGGGGCTGTAAAAAGGCTGGCAGGGGGGTGGGAGTAAGGGGGTCCCTGCGGAGGATGAGGTGATGAGGCTCCAGTTCTCTGTTTGCACAGGTGATGCGGGGAGGAGCGAGCTGGGGCAATGGTTCCAGTGATGGATTTGGGGTTGGCAGGGGCTGGATACGGCTGGCAGCAGGATTGGGGAACCCCCAGATTCGCTCCTCAAATCCCCCCTTTTTGTTTAATATTTCCAGCCTTGAGTTAGGAACTGGTCTCCAGTTTTATTCCTCCCTGGAGCTTGTTAAATACATTTTGTGCAGGGTCTGTCCTCATTTGGGACACAATATCAAGGGAAAGAAACCCACATTGTCACAGAGACACAAATTTGGGGGGGGAAGCCCCATTTTTTTGGCAGTTTCCTCTTTGAGACCTATGAAAAGCTTTTGTGAGGGAGTGAAGGCGCTTGTCCAGGCCCTCACTCTGGTGTCAGGCCTCTGCATGGGGCAGTGACTGGTGTGAATTTGGGTCCCTTTGGGGGAAAAAGGGGTCCCTCCAGCAGTGGCGCAGGGCAGGATTGCATCGTGTTGCCCCACCAATGCTTTCCACAAGCCCAACTCCTATTTTGAGGCCATCATATAACACCAAAACCCGCAGAATTTGACCCAAATATTGAAGGCGTGCTTCATGACAGGGTTAAAAACAAGGTAAAAAGCCAAAATTTCAGGTTTTTTTATTCTGAAAGCACTCTGAAGCCCTTCCTCCCAGCTCCTGGCGGGCAGCATCTGTGCTTAGGTGGTTTCTAGGACCAAAACCCACAGAATTCCCCCCAAATTTTGAAGGCGTGAATCATTTCAGTGTTAAAAAAAAGTGTAAAAAGCAGAATTTATTTTTTTTTTTTATCCCAAGTGGATGCATTGTGCATGCAGACAGCACCCTGCAGCCCTTCCTCCCTGTTCCCGGTGGGCAGGATCCATGCTGGAGGCTGCTCCTGGGACCAAAACCCGCAGAATTCGACCCAGATATTGAAGGTGTGCATCGTGCCAGGGTTAAAAAGTGTAAAAAGCCGAAATTTCAGGTTCTTTTATCCCGAGTGGATGCACTGTGCATGCAGCCAGCACCCTGCAGCCCGAGTCCTGGCAGGCAGGATGCGTNGTGTGTGTGGGGAGGGGGCGTGTCCCACAGAGGGGATTCAGGCCCTCCGGAAAGGTGCGGTGTTGGGATCCCCTCCGTGGTCAGGCTGGCCTTGGGCCCTGGCCTCCATCCTGGCTCCATCCCCGGCTTCAGGGCTGGGAAGGAAAGCGGCGGGGGGG
>VWZL01005861.1:1264701-1423605 GCA_013396915.1 Stercorarius parasiticus | reverse complement strand
ATTGGGGGGACAAGCCCTTATTCTCACCTGTCAGCGTGCAGATGTTTCTGTAGTTGCCAACCCATCGCTACTGTTCATGTCTTTGCTAGCACATGGGTCATCTTCTCCCATCTCCACTGCAACAACAGGCTGCAAGACTTTGCTAGTGCTTTTACCCACCAGCACTGGCATGCTGCTCCCAGGCACCTCTTTAGTCACTCTGGTTACATCCCCGTCCCCCTTCAAACCTAGTTTAAAGCCCTTTCAACGAGTCCTGCTAACTCCTGTCCCAGAATCCTTCTTCCCTTTTTGGTTAGGCATGACATGGCCTCTCCTGGCAGCAGCGCTGTCAGTTCTCAGCTCGTTAAACCCGAGCATGCAGAAGTTGATCCCCTCCATGTGTACCCTCCAGTAATGCAAACCATGAAGTTGGAAGCTGGAAAGCAGCGCCTTGGTAAGTCAGCAGGTAGGGAGCGAGTAACGCATTGTGCATTGCGGCCATCACGTTCAGCATATCAGATGCCTCCAGCCCAGAAGTAAAAGATCTCTCTGCTGTCTCACCCTGTGGGTGCTGGTAGGGTTTGAAGCACATCCCATAGGGATCCCCTCATCAGATCAGCCTCTCGGGAGGATTCCCCCTCCTGCACGTGTGACTTGGTTGGGGGGACGGCACTGCCTGTGTGGCTCTGAGGGGCCTATTCTCGGGCAGGAAGCCCTGGATACATAGCACCACAAATCAGACCTTGCCAAAATGCTGGCAGGACTCTCAGACATGGTCAATAGGTAGAGGATCCTGCTCTTTACTGAAAAAAAAAATCTTTCCTTCCTTCCTAGCATAAGAAGATGTTGCTGTCTTTTGCTGAAGTCCTTCCTGAAATGCAATTCCTTTCATCCTGCCTCATCATCAGACACAAACCCTCAGATGCAAACATGCGGCATTTCTACTGCGCTGTCATTGCTACCACTGTGCTGCAGGTAGTTATTCTGTACCCTAACTGCTACGAGCATTGTTATTAATCTGCATGACATGAGCGTTCGTTCAGAGCTCTCTGGCTGCTATCCTGAGCCAAGATACCGCCACACACTTAACCCCAAGTAGACTGCAAGCCCCACGCAAATCAATGGGCCGAGACTTCTGCAGCCCTCAGTCCTTGACATTTAACACTGAAGGCAGTATTAAAACGCTTCCCCTGCCCAGGGTATTCAGCTATTTGAAAAGGCCATTCTTTTAGCATTGACAAAAAGTTCATGAACTCAGCAGGGGAATAGTGCTGGAAGTTCACCAGGGTGCCTACGTCTCTCTGTTGGATGCTGAAGGAAGCAATGATCCATATTTCCCACCGGATGCTCCGTTCCCCCAGACAGCTCAGAGCCTCCTCCTGTTTCCCATACTTGGACCCATTGTTGCTTATTAGTTGCTACATTAGCACCTGAAGTAAAGATCAAGACATCATCGTGCTAGATTCTGTAAACAAAACTAAGAAGGAAAACAATCCCTACTCCCATCTGAGTGTGAGGGGAGGTGACAAAACCCACAAGGTATGAGAGCTATAAGTCTTGAGTTATGGAGGAAAAAATCCTTCTAGATTTTCATTACCAAACTCATTTGAGATAAACTGGAAGACCGATAATTTCTTGGAGGGGAAACAAACTTCATACAGTTAAGTCTGTGCTGCCAAAAGCAAAAGATAAGAATGACCTTTGCTTTTAACTTATTTGTCTTTCCATATCCATTCATAGACAGTGAACCCAGCCTATTAGCACCATTGGTCTAACACTAAAAGTCAATTTGATTTAGCCATACTTGCTGGCATTGCAAACTGCCTATCACTCAATTAGAAAAGAGACATTAGCTCAGGTGTTGCCTAGAATCTAGCTGCTCCCTCACTTTGTAATGGACCCGAGATCCTAATTTAATTCAGTGTTCTGTAATCACCTGGGTTTATATCAATCCAGGGTTGTCAAAAGCATATGGGATCAAATGAAAATGTGAAATTTAAAATACAAATAACCATTGAAGGTAGATTTTAACTGCTAACGCTGTATCATTACGGCAAACTTGATGCCATTTACAGCAACATTAAAGCAAGTGTTATTAAGAGAAAATGAGGCATTTGTCAATGAGCGTTTTTAGTGTCATTGAAGGTCTCAGAATTAACACACTTGCAATATTTTGACTAAAACAAGCTCATTCAAAGGCTCTTTCTAGCACATTAGCATCTCATTAGACTTTGAGGATGTTTCAGATCTTTCTTCCTTAACTAGTAAAGGAAGAAATCAAATTCCAGTAAGAACAGTACAAAAATGTGCAAGTGTATTATTTGCTGTTGCATGTACACTTTGAGATAAAAGTACTCAGAATGGAAAGATCAGCCTTTTTGCCAGAATGCATAAAACTTAATTTCCATGGTCCCAAAAGGAAATACGAGCCAAGTTCTGATATCCCCAGCCATTACTGAAGAATTTTTGATTATATTAATTACCCATTACCTTTTATAGGGCTATTTCTTCACTGAGAATGCACCCGCTGAGATTAGAGGTCTGTCTCCAGCACCATAAAGTTAAAACAAGCTGCTAGTGAACATCACAGATGGGTGTATGTTTATTGTGGGAGCATTTTTTTGCATATTCAATTGCAGGAGGAAACTTCTGAAAACCAATCTGAGTTGTGTGCGGAGTTCTTAAAGAACGTATTCCTCTGTGTGCAGACAGGCTCAGTGTACAATCCAAAGAGCTAAAGCCAAAATATTTCTGGGGCAGAAAACACTTAACAACAATAGCACATATGCCCAGGCAAATACACTTAAAAGATCTGCACCTCGCAGGCTACAGCTGGCGTACATCTGTCCATTTCAGAGCACAGCAAGGGAAACAAATTGTTGTCTCATTTGGGGTCTTACACCTATCTACCCGGCGTTAACCAAGATATATACCCCTAACCATTTTATACGTTCAGCACAATACAAAGCCCTCCCTCTACTATGCTGAAATGTGCAAAGAGGAACTACAGGTTTCTTTCCCAAATGGTTTGCGCTCACGCTAAGTTATATTTACAGGTCGTAAGCGGCCCATGCCAAGTAGACGGGGCTAGCATCCGTATTTTCTGAAGTCCACATGTGATGAGGTACAGAGAGGCTACGAGAAGCTTACAGACAGGGTGAGTAAAAGAAAAATGTGCAAAGAATCAGTAATAAGAATAAATGTTTTAAGTTATAAAAGACTGCGATATAAATACAATTGTGCTGAAACGTGCACTGAGCGGGCCCTACTCTGCCACTGCGAGTGCCATCCCTTCTGGCTGAGGGAGGTCTGGCTCTGTGGCTTATTGCTCAATTATAAAGTTAATCAAAGAACTAATTGAGCTTGATCAGCTTGGTCTTTTGAGCCTTTTCTTATGGATTGACTTTTATCAGAGCTAACAGAGGACATGAGGAAGGCTGTAAAGGGTAAGGAGATGATAAGCCTAGTGTGTGAGAGGAATGACAGCTGTATGGCGTATCTGTGAAAACAAAATTGGGTTCTAGGAAGGAATATGACAGAGCCATGTACCTTTTAAAGCCCTATAACCTGCATGGCATTAGAAACCTTTCTTGCCGTGTTTTTCTTTCTCTACTGTTCGTTTCCCTAACTGTGTTTCTAGCTTTTCCAGCCTGTTTGAAACAAACCAGTGCCCCACGGGAACGAGACATTGTGTATGTCTGTAACTGAAACTAAAGACTATGTGTCTTTTCTTAGAACAAAATAATGTCAAGGAGATAACAGAGGTATTCGTGTGATATTAAAAATCTGCATATATAATAGCATTTATATGAAGAAAAAATATGACAGAAAGAGCCCAGCAATAATAAAGGCTGTGCAGAAGAAGGATGATTTATTAAAGATGCCGTTAAAAGTGAACTTGCATTATTGGATGCGGCCTT
Organism: Stercorarius parasiticus; assembly: GCA_013396915.1. NCBI lineage: Eukaryota > Metazoa > Chordata > Aves > Charadriiformes > Stercorariidae > Stercorarius > Stercorarius parasiticus. Next base: position 1,419,706 of record VWZL01005861.1, on the reverse strand, counting down.
CAAAATTAAGGCACATGATTAAGTTACGTGGAAAACCAGCAATGAGTGTAGAAAAACAGCAATGAGTCACAGTTCCTGACAATTTTGTGCTATTTTTTCTCTGAGACTAATATGGAGAAAAAAAAATTATTCTATACTTCAGAGCAATTAGAATATTTTATCTTTTAAAATTGTTTTGGAGAGCACACATTCTGCAAATGTCTTAGTTCATACTCGATAATGATGAGCAAGCTAAACAGAATTTCACGCTTTCTAAAATGTAACTATAAGAAGGCGTTCTTTTCTCTTTCTGATGATCATTGTATGCTACAATTGCCTTCCTTTTGGCTGTCTAAATAATATTCTCCTGATGAAAAGGAAAGTGCTCATGGCAACTCCCATCACATAGCTACAGAGGAAGAAACTATCCTATTTAATGCACAGCAGCAAGAATTCAAAGGGAAAATATCACAATTGAAGGTGCTCCCTGGCTATACAATTTTTGCTCATCTCTAGTATGAGACGAGAGCTACTGACAGGGAAATACATAGCTAGTGTAAAGTTGAGAGTCAGGTGTTCGAGTACACACAATTCTGAAGGCTGATGCAAAATAGGCCACTTCAGTGACCCTGATTCCCTCCTCTCAGGAGAGAAGAGTATCATTTCCCACAGAAGACAACCTGGGGAGACCTTGACTGAAGTTCAGAGGACAGTTCTTGCCAGCTCTGTGCAAAAATATAAACCCAAAAGGGATAGCTGCAGGATGATCAAAGAAACAATGAGTTTGTCTCTCAAGAGGCAACTAAGAGTGTTTGTCTTACTTAGCTTAGCAAAGCAGAGGCTGGGAGACATCTGATTGAGCTCTATAAATACATTGGGGTAAGCATCAGGGAGCCAGAAGAGCAATTTAAGCTAAAGAACAATGTTGGCACGAGAACAAATGAGCATTAATTGGCATGAATAAATTTTGGCTGGAAAGCTGAGGGTGATATCTAGCTATTCGAGGAGTGATTTCCTGGAACAGCCTTCTAGTGGGGGTAGAAAAAGCAAAAATAAACAAAAAAAGGCAACAAAAAGCAAACATCAAGGAGATTTAAGGTAGAAGCTGATGCATGCCTGCCTGGGATGAGACAGCATGGCCATCTGTGATAGCAGCAGACAGAATTTAAGTGATCCTTTCCTGCCCTACTTTGCCATGTTCATTTTCTTGGTGGGATTACCATTTAGAGAAATCACTCTGCTTTGCAGTCTGGGATGCTACTGATGCTTTCAAAGAAAGATGTTCTAGGAGTGCAGATGCTTGCCTTGGTGATACAAAGCCTCTGGATTTTGGACCAAATCGCATGCTTCTGCACAGTATGAGAGTACACCTGCCACAATCTACATGATTCACTTAAAGTTAAATCTCTGCACGGTACAAACCAGCGGTCCTAAGATGCTAATGTCATGAACAGATATATACAGCAGAAGGGACAGCCCTTTATTCTTTAATTAACTCATACAGTTCTTCAGCCATATCATACATCAAGCCTGGCCATAAAAATGGCAATTTTATAGCGTGTAAAAAAAAGAATAAAATGATTCACAGAGATTGAAGATCCATTTACAGAAAATGTATATGCCTTTCTGAGTACAACAGATTCCAAACAGATACATTACTATGACTCATAAAACTACTTTGATAACTTATTTACTGTAACTTTGGGTGACATTGTCACAGATTAATGGTTTTGTAAAATGCACAGGTGCATCAGGTCATCATATTCTTGAAGGGATTTTTTTTGTCAGATGGTGTGATGCTGGCGTGTAGCAAGTGGCCAATGCAATTCCTTGATCTCCATTATTTTGTCTACATATTGTTAGGATATAAAGTGAGTGGATGAACATCAGAATAATCTGGGCGATTTAAGGCAAACCTAATTAGAATATTTCTCGCCTAAACTTTTTTATCCTGAAAACTTGAAAGACAAGATTTAAATGTAACATAAATGTGACCAATTTAAAAAAAAAAGATAAAATTTAAAATGGAGATGGGAATAGGAACTTAAATGCTGTAATCTCTGTAGAGAACCAGCAATCAAAGTCTAATATCCTCATATTGTGCCAGATAATGAAACATTAAGCTGGAGATAATAAGATTTCTTTCCACTGGATAGTCTTCAGCATAGTTAAACCTATGAATGAACAGCTGAAGTGTTTTATATAAGCAAAAGGTTATATGTCAAGGATTCTGAGGGTTGAAAAAAAAAAATCCCAGACCATTTGCTACAAACTAGATAGAACTCACATCACTCATTCTCTTTTAAAATTGTGCCATAATTAAATGCCTTTTAAGAAAGACAGCTTCACCGCTATGCAACGATGGGGACTGACAATGCAGTGGACACTTATTACCTAGCTCCCCCAAGGAAACATAGGCTAGGTAATCATGCTGTATGTATGCGTACACCTGCCCCTTCATCCTCCCCAGTAAACACAAAGGTTTCCATCAAATTTGACAAAAAGGCAGAGATCTTAAAGACAGCAGATTCCTAAAAACTTTCACAGAATTGGGAAAGCTAATAAAGAGAGAGATATTAGCAGCCTCCCACTGAAGGAACAGATGGGGACAAGTCACCCGCATCAGCCTCTGAGAAGCCAACATTGGCACAAAAAGTCATAAGAATCAAAGCTAAATTCATTCCACCACCAATGGAGATGCCAGCTCTTTAACATGCCAGTGAGGTGGAATAACACTGGCAAAATAATTACTGTCCTGACTGTTTACGGTACTGGAGTTCTGTGGTCATTCACCTGAGAGGTTTTGTATTTAGAGCTGCAAGGAGGGGATGAGTCCACTCTGCCCACTGTGGAGCAGAGAGAAAAAATGAGCTTTACACTGTAAAGAGAAGTGCAGAAGAGAAATATGTCATCTGGGATCTTACAAACCCTGTGGGATGGAGACAAACACAACTCAGTGAAACACAGCTCCCTGCTTCCTTGAACTTCACGTGAAAATCCAAGACAATTATCTCAGTAAAAACTACAAAACGCAACACGGGAATTACATACACAGCCCTTGTGGATCAATTCAAATGTCCATGGTGTGAGTTTCTACCTCTGAGCTCGAGAAGAAAAGGCTCTTGCAGAAGAACATAGAGGAGGACACAGGCAGAGTACCCATTCTTCCACCACTCTCCCACCCTTTTGCAGTGACAACAGCTTACAAGTTGGCCTGACACGTAGTACTACCTACCAACGGGCTTCTCTCCTGTCATTGTCTCTAATCCCTTTTTCCCCCCGATCCTTCTTTTTGACAGATGTTTTCTCACTTTTACAAAACCAGCATAGATGTTTGGCCAGTTTTCAAAAATGCCTTGGAAACAAGAAGTCATCAGTGCTATAACACCATGCTCTACAACGGCAACCTGCTGTACAGTGTATGAAAAAACAACAATCCTTCACACTATTTTTCAAAGTGCATTAAATTGCTAAAACAATGAGATAAGCAGTGATTTCTCATGGAATAGTTTTTGAATGGATATTCCCTTTCATATGTTTATGAATGCCTATGCTTCCTTTAACTATCACAAATGTTCACAGCACATCTCTGCTTCATCCCAAATTACAAAATCCCGTCAACTAACCTCCTTCCTTCACCTGCATTTTTGCATGACGCCTTTTGTAGACAAATTGTGGAGAGGCAGACTTGGTCACATAACCAACATCAAAGTCAGGGACAATGGGAGCTAGGTGGATTTGTATTTTCTAAGAAAACCTGAGGATCGTACAAGCTGTATGGGGAGACAACACTGAAGTGAAGTTTGGGAATTAACCCACTGAACCACTGTAACATACAAGATCAGACATGGAGTGTGGCAGCACTGAATGCAACACTGCAGTTAGAGCATGGGATGCCAACATGAGTAACATCGTACCACAGACAAGTAGTATGCTATTCATGGATTGCTGTGTGGATTAACATAAAAGACAGATTTTTTTTCTTCTTTTCTTTTTTTTTTACTTCTGCTAAACTTTTTGTGAAGCAGAATCTCACTGAAGTACTGTTCCTTAACACATTAGCAAAACTGCTGTAGAAAACGGGCACAGAGAATGTGAATTTACACTTGTAGCTGAACTACCTTTCCAGCAAAGGCAAAGCCAGGTTCTCTTGGGAGCATGTCCGGTCTTTGCAAAACAGCGAATATGTTAGGGTTTTTCTTCTCTTTCTAAAATAAACCGCAGTAATGCACAAAGAAGGTGGCAGATGGTTGCTTCCTAATCTGCACATGAAATATCTTCCAATTACAGAATTTGTTGCTTAATGTCTCAAAGTCCATATTAATTATACACACTAACAGAGGGACAGTACTGAAAACGACTGGATCTGGTTGTGAGGCTGAACAGTCTTCAGTGTGGAATTTAATTGTTCTTCCTCATAAAGTAGGGGAAAAGCTCAGACAAAGAAATTTTGCCAGATGGCAGTTGATAACACAACATGTTGGGCTGCTTTTTCTACTGCAAACTGCCAGGGGAAAAGCACTCCGCAAAATCTCCCGTGGGTTTGAGGATTTGGGATTTTTTTAAACAATGGGATAGAATTCATGCTTGCTTTTGAGGTGACAACAAGGTCTAATAAGTACCTTGTGAGACTTCAAAATAAGCTACAGGCAGTATTTGAATGCCATATAGGCCCTGTCCTGATCTTCTGGGTTAAATACTCAACAGCTTACTATCAGTCACTGAACTGCAAGAAAATATATTTTTGATACTCACATTAAGGCATCAGACTAATTACGCACCCACACCCTTGTGAAGCTGCAAACCTGCAACAGAGAAACCAGCTATTTTATGACGCTGAAAGGAAGAAAAATGCCATGGCAACTTTTCTGTGCTACTTAATCGCATTTACTGAAATTTTATTAGGTGCTTTTGAAGTAAAATGGCAGGAAGTAATCTATAAAAAAAAAATGTACTTTTAAATACAAAGGCCTTGAATTTGAGTATAAAAAGAAACCCAAATCTCTAATTTAGTGGAACCAGTATGATTAAAAATAATTACATTTGTAAAGTAGAACATTTGGAGAAAAAAAATGATTAATGTGCTTAGTAATAACATCCATCTAATTTGTATAATGAGTATTTTCATTTAAAGCCATGTTTCCATTCAAAATATGGAGATTAAAAAGAAATAACTCAGAGTCGTTAGCATCATCTACCCATATTTACATCAGCATCCTGATTCTGAGTATGACATGGTTTTATGGCTCTGTTTGCCATTCAGTCTTTACAAAAAAACAGGAACGACAACTTCTAATTAATTTTTTTAATTTATAAACTCACATACATGCCATGAAACATTAATTGTGGCAAATCAAAAGAAATATTAAACATTTAAGTACTGATGGCTCGCCATGTCAGCAAAACCACAGAAGTTAGCGATCTATATGGATATAAATTAATATTCATTAGAGCTCTATTAACTTTCCTTGATAACAACCTTGGAAAATATTATTTTGCCTTTCCGTGTGTGGTTATAACTTTTAGATTATCAATGTATTTTTTGACCCATCCCAGACTGCCCCCCCTTTTTTTTTTCTACAAAGGGCTTGGTCATTATTTTCATTGTAATTGGTGGATGGTACTGGATCATGAACCCAACACTATAGCTCTTTGAATTAGCCTCCTAACAGGTTTCAAAATGAGAAGTCATTTAATCTGAAGGAACAGAGATGTTATTGCTTAGAACATTCCTCAAAAAACCTGCGGGCTGTGAGACCTGCTGTCTCAGAGTCCGCTCCGCTCCCATGGCATGGAGCATCTCTCCCTCTCCAGGACTCCATCCCTTGGGTACTACAAGGAGATCAGAGTGCCCTGGCCAGTGGCTGGGCTAGCAAACCGAGCCCTGCAGCAGGAGAGAAGACATTGGCCAGTGCCACCCCAGAAAATGTGTTGCTACAATCTGAGGAATGCCCCTGTGCCCCTGCCAGGTGACTGATGCCATCTCCACTTCATGTGCCTGCACCCAAGTCCCATAATCTCAGTGCTCTATATGTCACACTAAAGACGAGTCCTGACTCTGCCTTAAAGACGAATAGCAATCCTGCTCCTAGAGAAGGCATTTCACTGTCTTTGATCCTCTTCCAAATTAGCAGGTTTCCACTAGCTTTATAAGTGACCTGAGAACACCATACACTGCAAGGCACCTGCACTGAGGTGACATTTGAAGGTCCACAGTGCCTAGACAGCCCTAAGGGCCCCACAGGGGGCTAGGATAGACATCACCCAGCACAGACTCTGCAGAGGGTCTCAGAGCCTCCTTGCTTTCCTGATGAATCCCGAGATGCGCTGCACATGGCACACCAGCCTCAGAAATACAGTGCCGTGCTTCACCCAAGAGCTCATTCATGTTTTACAGCCACCCTGTACCTACACCTCACCCTTCCTGCTGCAAACAGAGTAAGAAGTGTCTGAAGGAGTTTTTCCAGTAAAGCAGCCACTTAACTCACTGAAATTTGCCCTCCCTGAAGTCTTAGTGCTTCGTTAGGTCCCATGAGCTGCTTAAGTGAATAATTAACAACATCCACTACACACTCCAAATTTATCCAAGTCTGGTGAGCAGGGAGGGAGGATGACCCAGAGAACAGGCACAGGTCAGCTCTAGCTCTAACTTTCGCATTCCTTCCCGTTCCCTATCATTTAACTATTCCTATAAGTGTGTGCTTCATCTAGTTCATTGCATTTCAGGTCAAATTCAAGAGAAGTTCCACAGAAAAACTGAACCTCATTTATATTAATTCTCTAATGCAGTGGTTAGTTAGAATAACTTCATTCCCATGCACTCCCTAAAGGTTTGTCAAGCAAAATATGTTTTCCATTTGCTGGCTAAATGAATGGAGAGCAAAAGAAACCAGCTCACATTCAATCCAAATTACTGCAAGGCACCAAAAATGAAAATTCTGTTCTCAGTTCTCATTTTTCAAGAAGACTTGAACAAGAATTTAAAAAAAAAAGAAAAGGTAATTCCCACAAACTTTCTCTAAGTGTGTCATGTTCTGTTTTCTGAATGTTTAATAACACTTTCAAGCTTGCAGACTTATTAAACAAGACAAGGACACTGAATTTCTCCTGCATCTCTAGCCTTGTCTATGCCAGAAAAGTTTAAGTGTTTTTTATGTTGGCTGACTGAGCTGGTTATAACCGTCTGTGCTCCCAGCACTGAAAGACTGAATGCGTACAAGAGAGTTACAAAAACATAATCTGATAGTTTATGTGTTAGATGCCCAAGGTCAAGGGTGCAAATCCCTTAGTCTGAGTCGTGCACCAATGGAAAATTAATGGGGCCGTTAAATGTTAAGAGGAGCTTTAGTCACGTTATTGTGCTCAGTACCGGGGCACAGGGCTGAGATGGTATGGAGGGCAAAGCCGATGATCTAATGTGTCCTCCTGTCCTTAAAATTTATGAAAATGAATAAAGCTTGAACTTAAACTCTCATTTTGGTATAAAAGTGCCTTCTCCGGTTTGAATCAAATTGCGTGAAAATATTGCTAAACTTATCTGAAATAAAAAGGCCCCAATTTCAGCTCTGCAATGTTTTAACCATATCTTACTGAGACAAACTTAGGAAATTTCCCACACATACAAACGGGTTAAATCTTTCCTTTAGAAAGTAGCCCTTTGCTGTTCGGGGTCTCTTCAGCAGGGGTCTGCCCCAGCTATATGAGACCCAGTTTAACCAGCTGAGCATTTTGGCAGATGAGCTGGGGTGCTCCTCACCGCAGTCCTGTGAGTTGTCACAGCCTGCTGTCCCCCCTGGGGTTGTGCCACCACCCTCTCGCTTCCCGTGGGATGATGACAAGTGGTGATCCTTGCTACCAAGACATTATCTCTCGCAGAGGTGGGAGGAGCAGCATCTCCAGCCACCAGGAGCCTGTGAGACCCTGCAGGGTGGAGGGGACAGATCCACTTCTAATGGCAGAGCTGATGGTACAATTGCCCTCCCCTTGCTGCCAACCCCCTCTCCTCCACCCAGAAAGCACTGCTCTTAACTTGGACCGTTTCTATGATCCCCTTTATAGAATAACCCTGCAGGGAGCTCTCCTGACTCATCTAGGGGGCAACAATCTGCCACAGCTGAGGTGGAGGAACTTCTTCCACCAGCTCCGCCACAGCAGAGACCATATCCTTCACATCCACCACAAGATAAACAGGGGTGTTTATTGCTGCAGTACCCACTAAAGTTTCTTCTCCTTTTCTTCCCACTATCTTTTCACAAGGAGAGAGGAAAAAACCCAGCCCCCACAGATCTTAGCTTCTGCTGCTGTTTTGCAAGTATAGTTCCCTTTAAGAAAAAAAAAAGGTCAGCCAGGATAGGAAAGTAGACTGTCATTTCTAAGGTAAGACAAGGAAGAATCTGTCATGGCCATTATTCAACTAATCAGGGATAACGTCAACGACCTCATTCTGTCAGAAAATATGTACAACAATGACCTCTTCCTTTATCAGGAGCAATGGGATACGACAGCACAGCCATTATTTCTGTGTAGATAAGCAAGCGTTCCCCCGCCACTCCCCTGAACAGTGATGCATGCCCGTAGCTTTTTCTAATGCCTCCCACTTCTCATGTCTGGCATATTTTGACTCTGATATTAATATTTTATTTAAATATGCTTGTAATAATTTACAGACATACCTCACTAATGAACTGTTGATGGTGGGATATGGTGTTAATTTGGAGAGTGCTGGCAGCCCCACTTAGTTAGGAAAGGACAGATGGCAAGTGTGGCCTCGTTGCAGTTTGGCTGGGAAACCTGCACACATGGTAATTGAACCACCCTGTTGTACAAACTCCTCAGATAATTGGTAGTGGCTTCAAGCTTTATTATTCTAGTTCAGAGTCCATGACCTGCATTTCCAAAGCGATTAATAAATTTTAAGCCATTTTAATAAATTTGCAAGGACCGTTGTAATTTTACAGACTTATGCTCTGCGTAAAGCCAGGCCGAAGATCAATACCAAATAATCTCTGCATCGACCCCGTAATTCCTGACTGAGCACTAGCAGTTGCTTTAGAGAGGTGTCACAGGAAGAGATGGATCATTCAACTCAACTCGAGGTTAGTTGTTCCTTCCCTGTTAAACATTTCCACTTATTTCATAGACTCATTTTGGCCAGCTTCATTTTCCAGCCAATTATTTCCATGATGCCTTTTTTCTAGAGATTTCTAGTATCGAAAATCCCCGCTGTGCTTCCCCTTAACTCTAAAGTCTTTTTGTGGTTCCTGTTTGTGAGAAGCTGAGTGGCAAAGATGTCATGTGAAATCAATGAAGCCCAGAATTTGGGAAAATGAACCCCAAATTGCCATTTGTTTTGGTTTTTTGTTTTTCTGTTTTGTTTTTTTTTTTTTTTTAATCTTTAGTGGACAGGAAAAGAACTGGAAGACTGAGAAGCCGGAGGCATGTGCAAAGAATCCCTTCACAGTTTTTAAATTGAATTCCTTAATGCCATTCTCATTAAAAAGTTTTTTCCTGCCAAATACTGTTTGCTTATGCCTTCAAACTGTCTGCATTAATGATGAGTAACTCTTCTGCAAGGTATTTACATGCTGCCTTGTCACTGCCACAGACAGCAACTTTCTAAAGTGTGAGAGAAAGAAAGAGGGAAAACCTGGGGAGCGAATTCACAAATTGGGCCTCTGTACTCACTGCAAATGACCATGTGATATTGCAGGACAAACGCTTTCAAGCACATGGATCAGTAAAGCATCCCTGTGGGCCTATTATAATGATTTGGCACAGGTAGGTTTTTGCAGAAGTTGTCAACTCCCATTCTGTGGAATACTTCTCTTGCAATGCTCCACTCCTTTCCTGAGACACCATTTTCTGGGATACTCAACACCATCTAGTTAGCGGGAACTACAGTGTGCGTTGCTGGATGCATAATCTTGCGTTGACTATGCTAAAGGGGTAGTTCAAATCAAGCAATGGCATCACACAATCTCGCTTGCCCCATGCAACTTGATTGTCCCCATTGCTATTTTTCACTCCACCAATTCTATTACTTTCACTTTTTTTTTTTCCAGCAAAGGCTGGACAGTTTCTTCCAGACCACAAGAACAGATAATGTAGACTAATCAGTCCAAACAGGTTCCTGAGGGACCCATCAGATATGTGACCATTTTGTTGCTGAGTCCCTCTTTACTAATGCTTTTGGGTAACTACCAGAAAACACACTTGCAATTGGTTCAGTAACAGAGAGATGCGACATGAATGAGATGAATGTCAGCACTTAGCAGAAATCTACAGACATGCTGACACCAGGTACAACCCTGTTCAAGCTCACCGTTAAGGACAGACTCACACTTCTTCTAAATTCTAACAGTTTGTTTCAGTCCAAAATCCAAAGGTCTCCGAGGTGGGACAGCCAAGGTCACACTGAGCTGGATGTGACCAAGCAAGGAACAGCTCAGCTCACCGTACTTTGAACCACAACCCTGTTCAAACCAACAGTGTGAAGAGCAGTGTAAAGCATGGGACTTCACGTGCTCGTGCCCACTTCCACACCTGCAGCCCCCCAGGCACCCAGACACGCACCTCCCTCATGTGCTCCTGCTTTCCCCAACCTCTCTCCTCCCTCCAGCATCTGCCATTCCAACTCCCAGCATCCCAACAAATGCACATGCAGGCATTTCCTTACCTTTCTACTTCTAAGAGACCTTATAAGACAACAAATGCTCACAAAGCACATCTACTGATCAGTTCAGGCCTTGACTGTCCCAAAAAAGCCTGCCCAGGGAGGATAAACTGTCAGTCACTTGTGAAATGAAAGATGCAGAATCAATCTTACCTGCTTACGCTCTGGCTGTACTTTATATTAAATGTCTCCTGGACAAACTACACAAAATTAAGCACTGCTTGGAGAACCACATAAAAACTGGAAAAAACAAAGCCACTTATAGATGCCAAAATCAGTTTCTTTCACACCAATTATAAAGCCCCATGCCAATGTGCAATAACAACAGGCTGCCAATTACTCACATTTAAACACTGAGCAGGAACTGAGGATATATATTTTTTACAAGGATAAAGGTAAAAAAAAAAAAAAGAATGGTGAATACACAGGCTGTGTGTGTTGCTGGCAGACTTTGTTTCAAGTAGTATATTAGATAAGTAATAGGTGTATTAATAGCAGTCACAGTGGTACCTGCTGACCTGAAAATCTGTGAGTCAATCAAACCGGACAGTGCTTCTTTGGTTGTTGCACCATGGGTGCAACTTCCATGTAGTTTCTAGAAATTTCCTTGGCTAAGCAGAGACAGGAAGCACCAGGTTTGTAGAGATGCATGTACAGACCCTCCTGCCTGCGCACATGCTGTGCCCACACAACACACAGTCCCCAGTTTGGGCAAAATGAGACCAATCTGGAACTAGCGGCAGCAGAGCTATATCCTGCACAGACAGATTTTCAAACTTCAGGGCTGTACCACACTAGCTGAATGACACACTTCTCAAGAGGAAATGGATTATCCCTGCAGGGTGCTGCATGGTAGTATAAGCATACTTAATACTGCTTCAGCAGGCTTTGCAATATGCTCTGTTGACTACGACGCGTATACGTGGGGTAGACACAGCCCCTTCTCCATGGAAAAGCAAGGGAAAGATGGAGAGCTGGATGGGCGCACAGAAAGCAAGCTGGCTGGAGGGTGAGAGCACATTTGTACCTATGTTATTACTTTTACTGCTACCCCTTAAAATTGAGTATATTTGGAATACCAGCTATGTACCACCACAAGCCACGTGGAGTAAATTCTGAAGAAATGAATTAAAAATGCAGTTAATTTTTCCACGGGTTAGAGCTAGATTTTACTTGCTACACAGATTCCCAAGGAGACTCATTTGAGAGAACTAATGAAACATTAATGCCTGCAAAAGATTTTTAAGAGTGGTACTTTAGGAACTATTTGGCTTTGATGAAAGGTTTGACTGCCTGATAACCCCAGAGCCTGCAGTTATAGTACAATATTTATAAATGGAGGAGACATTTACAGCCTCATAAAAGCTTCTGTTTATTGTTATCAAATTTGCAGTGTTGCACTGAAACATTAATACGTAGCTTAACCTGTTTCTTCTAGCTTTGTTATGTGAACAGATTAAGTAGCTGAGCAGGCATAATGGGCAGAAGACTAGCAAATGCCAAGTGACAGGGATAACACGTGACAATGAAAGAGGACAGACCAAACATTGCTACCAAACCCGTAGCCTGCCTTTGCCTCTTGAGATATCCATCTCAAGAGCACAGACAGGTTGCAATTGGAATGCAATGTTTCCCGTGAACAAGAAATTGCTTCACACTGACTGAATCCTCTGAGGCTCCAGGATGCAGCACGGATGACAAATCTCACTAAAACAGGTCTGATCAGAGTACAGGGGAGTAACCAGGCCATTACGTTCCCCTGGACATCCTCTTGCTTAGCAGATCATAAAATGGTTAGAGTTGGAAAGGATCTTAAGGATCATCTAGTTCTAACCCCTCTTGCCATGGCCAGGGACACCTCCTCAAAGCCCCATCCAACTTGTCCTTGAACACTTCTAGGGATGCAGCAACCACAGCTTCCCTGGGCAAGCTGTTCCAGTGTCTCACCACCCCCACAGTAAAGAATTTCTTCCTAATATCTAATCTAAATCTACCCTCTTTCAGTTTAAAACCATTACCCCTCTCCCTATCACTATATTCCCTGATAAAGAGTCCCTCTCCAGCTTTCCTGTAGGCCCCCAGTAGGTACCGGAAGGCANTGCGAGAGCACATTGCCAGCTCATGCTGAGCTTCTCATCCGCCAACACCCCCAAGTCCTTCTCCTCAGGGCTCCTCTCAAGCCATTCTCTGCCCAGCCTGTATTTGTGCTTGGGATTTGCCCAACACACATGCAGGACATCATGAGGTTCACACAGGCCCACTTCTCAAGCCTGTCCAGGTCCCACTGGATGTTCATCCATTTCTCCCTTGGCCCCAGCACTAACTTGTTCTGGCATCCTGCTCTGCTCCCGCTCCACCTTCCAGTATGTACAGCTACAGGGGCTGAATAAACCTACAAGAAAGAACATCTTATTTGACTGTGTAGGCTCATATCTGGATCCTGAAATGGGTAGGGTTTGGTGTGGGAGCTGGGTGACAAGCTGTCTTGGATGTCTTTGAAAATTTCCGGTGCTCAAGCAAGTTTTGGCTAGGAACCCAGTGCCCTGGAAATGCAGCAAGCAACACAGCAGGAGAATGGAAGGAGGATATGGCTGTGAAAACTTTAGTTTACCCTGTTCCACCTGATTAAGTAGCACATTTGACATAGCCTCTGATGCTCTGTGCTCAGCTGCTCAGCATCAGCTGCTCGTGAATCAGAAATAGCATGATACTTTATTTTCCTGTCTGATGGACGTATACCCATGGCAGTCTCTGAACAAATGTATTTCAATTTAAAACGTTATGAGTTCATAAAGGAATGCAGAACTGACACTGATGCTTTTATTGTCAAATCAGCTCAGCATATAACCTCTCTCCTTCAAGGAAAGTCTTGAGCAAATAGACCTTGCAATGTGATGTGAAGGTTAATGAGTGTAGTCCTTGTCTGCCTAAAATTGGCAGAAAAACGCTACAGCGACTACTTCTTCCTTTGAGATCCCCAAGGTGGCTCATGGAAGTTGTAGTTCCTTGCCCTGCTTGTGGCCCAAGCTCCTACTATGAGCTACATCTTCCCTAAAGCACTATGGCTACGTTGGCGTCAGGCTGTGCTGTACAGTTTGATTACATATATTTTAGCGTAGTACCCCTTTGGAAACACCAGTACTCCAGGAGACCCTGTCCAGATGAGATGGAAAGGGCTGGAAATATAGATTACCGGAAGAATGCACACCTTAACCTCCTATTGAATTAGCTCAGAATGAAACTCTATAGATTCCTACAATTTCAAATATTGAAAGTGACCTGAAATGGACTTTTCAACTTTTCCACTGGAAATAAAATGCCTTTAGCAATCTATCAGGAATTATATTTTCTGCTGAAATATCTTTTGGATATCAATCTCCTGGCCAGCTCTATGAATTCCTAATGAATTCCTAAGAAACCAGTCATCCTAAATCCCATAACTATTTTGGAAAGCCTCATTTAGTTTGTTTGGGGTTTTTTTCTACCCACTGAGAATGAAAATCTGGTGTTCCATATTTCAATCACCTTTTTTGCTACAACCTGTTAGGCAAACATCAGTGAGACGCTATAAAGGCCCTCAAAGTCTTTTCAGCATATACATCTCAAGGCCTTTAATACAGCTAGCGCAGAGGCCACGGGAGGGCTTTATGTTCCATGTTCAGCAGCCGGATTACAAGAAGCAGTGAGTCCTACAGACCAGAGGTGCAACACACTGCAGAAGTGCTCCTCGTGGGTATATGTGAGCAAGGTAATTGTAGAAAATTGTATGCCTCAAACTCTTCCACAGGCTAATGGCAAGAAAACAATGAACTGGGGAAATAATTTAAAAAATATGAACTCAGTTGAAATATTCACTTTTCTTTATGGAAGGATAGAGATTCTAGAAACACCGTGAATACATATGACTATATAAAGCTAACTGCTGAGCTGCCGATTCCAACACCTAGCTAAAATAGAAGGGCTTAGTCACTGTGTCTTCATTTACAGTAGAGAAGACAGCAATCCTCAAGTCATGTCCATGCACAAATACAACTGGACCCGGTCAGGAATCTACAAGAGCTCCTCCACTGCCACACACCACTGTATCCCACCCTGGATGCGGATGATGAGAACACATTCTTAGATTTGTAGGACAACAGGAAATAAGGCCAGAAGAAACTCCCAGTAATTGTCTATCCATCTTCCTTCCCATCCATCTTATAATCCTCATTAACTATGAAACGTTTATTCCTCATCCTTGCCTTCATATTTAAGGCCACTTAAAAAAAAAAAAAAAAGGAAAAGATTTTTTTGGCAATGGTTATGCAGACACATAAATCTTAACTGCTTTTTCAATTCATGTACTGCATCCTTTTAGACTTGCTCCCTGCTAAAACCAGCATGATAGCTGCAAATTTAAAATTGGTTCTTAATTTGAAGACCTTTGAGTTTTGATACTCTAGACTTGCATTTTCCAACTCTGTGACACTTATACCAAGGTTATTTGAATATATTTTTCATTATCAGTAAAAGAGCCTTCAATATATTATGTCATGGTTAATTTTAACAGAAGTCCCTGAAACAAAAGAACAGCAAGGAGAATGCTTCTAACTCTTAAGTTTTAGTATTAAGCAGCTTTTTGTAATGGAAACATCCAACCTTTTCTACAGCTTACTTGAGAATTTTAGGAAGATGGAGATGAAGCTCTTCATGTCCTAGTCCATTTAAAAACTTCTCTGACCTTCTCAAACCCCAAAAGGCTAGGTTCTGATTAGTTTGTTTCCTAATGGTCAAAACATTACAAAGCAAAGATTTTACTAATGTCACACTGTCACCCCATATCAATGCTGATATTACGCTTTGGTCAAAACAGTTCGTGGTGAAGACCAAACACATAAAACTCTACTTCTAGCTGTAAGTGCAGTCTCCATGCAGTGTAGACCATGACCTAACCATGCACACAGCGTGCCCAGAGATGCCTGCTTCCAGTTCCGATTGGTATTTTGATGCTAGCTCACTTGTGTGTATCAAACTGCGTAGACACATTTGCCAGATGCGTTGACTCTAATTGCATTTTGCAGTTTCCTTCCCTTGGCAACTCTGGGGGTGCCTTTCCTGCTGGAAAATAGTTGCCTCCCCAGCACAGATATCCCATCCTTGTAGAACATAGAACATCCCTGCTCTGGCTCTCCTGGTTGAAGAACCCTCAGCCCTTGGTGCTTGCCTCCTACCGGGAATGTCCCCTACAGGCAGCGATGAGATCACTTGCTTAGCCTGGATGACAGCAGCAGGGACAGAAAAATGTCACACCTGGCAGGTAGCTCCATTGCTGTGCTCATTTCAACAGCAATCGCTACCGTGAGCCTTGCGCCACATAAGCTTGCCCCAGCGAGCAGTACGCACAGCACTGGAGAAAGCTTTGCTCGCAGCAGAGTGAGCTGAGGCCATGCCTGGGCCTTGGAGACAAAGAACAGAGAGATGAAAATATGATGGGATTGTAATAGGCTCCACCCCACAAATTCCTCTAGTAGAAGCCGGCAAACAATTACTGCCATTTACAGCTGCCAGCCCCAAACATAATTAATGTGCAATCGCAGCCAGACGACCATCTTAAGGGAGAATGTGGTCTACTTAGCTCACCTACCCATAGTAAAAAGGACTTTATTTTTAGGGATCACTGCTAATGGCAGACAGTTTCTTGGGGGCCATCAGGACTTAAGCAGATGTGGGAGCAGATGGCAGGACAATAATGCTTTTTTGGATGATTGACTAATACCTTTTGCCAAATGCCAGTGGTAATAAAGATATTTTGCCCATCTTAGATCAAGCAACAAAGAATTTTCATCCCAAGAGGTGACAAGATGAATTTTACTTTTCTTTGTGTGTGTTTGCAAGCACCAAGAAGTACCCATGAACTGTACTCAACAATGCTTTTACCTTCTTTCCCTCCATCTAAGAAATTGTAGCTCTCTATGCATTTCGAAAAGGTAATGCAAATATTTAATTAGTTTTGTCATGTCTCGACTGTTGAAAGCATGATGACAAATATACCAAAGCAAGGGAGTAAAATCTGTCTGGCAGAAGGGAAAATTTATGGTTGCAATTTTGCAGAGGGGTCCCTATGATGCAGTAAACTGCAAAAATGAAGCATGAAGAGTTTATTAAAGCCATAAGAATCCTGAGATGAGATTACAGCCTTTATACTCTTCCACGCTTCAGATTTGATAACACATGTCTCCCACCCACCCCCTCCCCCTGCCAGCTCCCCTGAAAAGGCAGAGAGAGGAAAAAAATCCACAGTAGATTGATTTTGATTTCACATGTAGCATTCTCATTAATTTTCAAGGCATCAGCTCACGCAGATCAAAGTGGCAGAAGACGCTGACATCAGCTTTCATATCTAAGAGCTTATCACTCCCTGATGATAAAATTGCAGGATTATCAAGGAGTGCATCTGCAAGTCTATAGCTACTGTAAAAAGCATTGTGACATATAAATGCACAATGTGACACCATTACTGTATCATCTTTACTGGAACACTTAGCAAAACATTTTCAGTGTCACCAAATGACAGTCATGCCTTTGATTTTATTTCTCAGTTTTGTAGTCTTAGAAACCACAATTTGGGGGTAGCACATTTTTTTTTCTCTGTCTGGCTGCCCCCAGTTCTGACCACCTGCAATGGAAAACGCGCCATGAAAGGTCTGGACCAGCATGGCCAAGGAATCCTTCACCTTTGTCAGACTTGCTGATGGAGTGTCATTGTCACAGCAAATGATCCCTTAGAACTGCCATTAGAAATGCTTATTTTATCATTCCAGTTTTGTTTTTTTTTTTACACTTGGTCTGCTCCTACGCAGACCCTCAGGAGTAAGAGACATGGCTTTCCTGGATTTCACACAAGCTATGCCCTCTTGTTTGCTTGTTTTATTAGCAGGGGAGACAAGTCAAAGAAAACACTATAGCTTTCTTTAGTCTTCCTCTTTAATGCAGAGGACTGATACAGTCCGAAGAGCTCTCAGAGCATTAAATAAATGGGAAAACAATTTCCCAATAACCAGAGTGTGTAACATACCTGGCACTTGGTTTTTGACAGCAGAGAGAGGGGTTCCAAATTCTCTGTTATGCAGGGATAATGGTTACATTTGCAGCCTCTCGTCGTCCCTCTTCTGTGGGCTATCATTCAACAACGCAGGCTTAGGGATGAGTTCGCAACAGGAATACAGGGGAAAGGCTATCTAAAGAAGCTTGGATATTTAGCTAGACATTTCACTAAAAGCCTGGTTGGTTGTACTGCTCTGAGTGTGTTAGAGAAAACAAACCTGTAACATTTCTCCCCATTCTGGAAATCATTACAGGAGAGGAGATCCATCCTTTCTTGATAATTGTGGTACCGTAAAAATGTACCTCTCTCCAAGTCAAAATGTGTTTACGGATTACAAAGACTGTAAAAGTAAGGGTAGAAAGCACACTTGCAGCACACCTCATGTAGGTTTGCTTCTCATGAACAACTGAGGTGAGGGAGGAGGGGGAAGGCTACGTTCTTGTTTACCACAGACCCAAACCAATCCAGAAATCTTCAGTCAGAAACACTGCATGAAGACTAAACTTCAAAATGCAATACTAACATCAAACTGTTCTGCAGCTGTTAATACATCGTCCTCACCCTCAAAAAGTCATGCGTGAGCAGTCCCAATGAACTTTATTTGTATGGCTCTAGCCTCGGTCATGCCAGTCCTTACAGCCTACCGACTCAGACTAAGTGCACATCTGCCTACTACACCTGCTTCTGCACAGCTGCATCACGTAAAGCACCGCATCTCCACTCTGTCTCAGTGTTCTTCTGATTATCTCTGATCTGAGAGAGTGCAAAAGAGTTACTAATACTGGTCAGCATGAAGATCACCTGCCTCATAGTGAGAAGCTAAAGACATTTGGTTAGGTTTATCCAAGGCAAGAGGTTTGCAGTGGAAGTAAACTGGAATTAAGAATCATATCCTCAGGGATGGGGCAAACGTCACCTACAAATGAAGGCCATGTGCCACTCCAAAAAATACAGTATAGGATAAACTACAGACCAGAAACAATAAAATGACAATCACCATCACAATAGCTCATCCTGATATTAAAATGACCTATTACTTTGTGGGTAAGTCTTATCAAGCTCACTGTACAGAAGCTACTTGTGTTTCTGAACGTAGCGTGTCTGTGAAGGCTTTGAGCTGACTGTAGGATGCAACACACTCAAAGAGAGCAAATATGCAAGAAGTGCACACATCCAGATGCCCTGGATGTTAGCCCAGGCTGAACTCCATAGCTGTTGGACATGCTGCCTAAACTTGCTTTGAAATAGCCCATTCACCGTATCTACCCCAGGTATCCTAAGGAATCATTTAAATGAATGACAAAAAGAAGCCCTTTCCAAGGAAAGGGACTAACTTAGCAATAAGAAACAAAGAGAAAGACCAGTTGGCTGATCAATGGGAATAGCAGTTTGGTTTTTTGATTTAAAATAATAATATGCCACCTAGAGGGGGGGAAAAAAACCACCCCACCAACCAAAGAAGAAACGCCCAACAAACAAACAACAAAACCCATACAGCAGTAAGTGCTATGCTAGCATAATCTGAACAGGAATTGCATAATATGTCTTTTTGGAAAGTCGTTAATCACCGCCTTCATATACGGTATGAGGTCACAATCGCTGAAACACTGAATAATGCATCTCTCTCTTCTTTAAATGTAAAGAACGAGCCTGTGACGCAAGACCAATATGATAACTACTTAAACACATTCCAGACAAAGCACGGACTAAAGACATAGTGAAGAAATACCACCCAGCAGAAGTAATAACGCATCCTGTCAGTACTTGTAACAGTCCAAAAGCAATTTATCCACTAGGATTGGGAGGAAAATACTTCCGTTCAGTGGGATCTTCTGACATTTCGAAATGCGTTTATATTGTAAAATAGCACAAGAGTTGAGATTTCTTGTAAAACTTAAAAATCAGGAAATACCAAAAAGCTGTGTTTTGATAATGGTGAATCTTTTTGCGTAAAAAGAGAAGAGGATATTTTAAATCAACATTGAAGCAGTATAAAAGAAAATAAAGAGCATTTTATCATAAAATTAATGTTATAGTACAAAAGCATCAATGGAATTAAATAAAATAGCATGAAAATTAAATGTTTTAACTCATTGAAACAAGCAATTCAGCGTTACGTAAATGACATGAGCAAGCTATTTGCTTCCACCCCTTCCCATTGAAAATGGCATCAAAATATAAATATGCCCATGAAATTTCTGCTCTGCTGAAACCGCACTATTCCAGTACAAAAATCTTGTTTTGCCATGTTTTTCTTTGCTTTTATTTCTACATATGGAATATGGAGTCTGCTGCAAAAAAAGGCTCCACTTCCTTGTTCATGGGTAAGCAAACTAGCTATGAGAGTAAAAGCCCCCTTTTTTTGCAACTCTTATCTGAGCAGTGGAAGCTAGTAGATGGTGAGGCGTTTTCAAAATGGTGTTCCTTTTAGTTCAAAGTATAAGCCTTTGCCAAGCAATCTTCAGATCATGCCTGGGAAATTTCTCTGTTTAATTGAATCTTGAGAGCTATGGAACGTTTGATGGGACCAGATGCAACTCTGATGCGTTGACAGGGATTTAGTAGCAGCAATCCTAGTAAATATCACTAAAAGTCCGTATCAGATTGTGACCTTCCCAAATTCAAAATTCAACATCATTAAGCACAACACAGCCTACCATAATGCTCTTTTACAACCTTCTACTTCCTTTTCCAACTTGTCCACTCAGGTGAGGCTTTTTAACAGCTGTCCAGTGACACTCCACTGATAAATTTAAGTATCTCACTGAAGTTCTCAGGCTGCTTGTTCCTGCAGAGCTTTTGGCCACTTTGGCACACAAAGTGAAAGTGTCCTCTCATTTGGCAAAAGTATTTCTTTGTCAGCTAGGGCAGGTGCGGATCTGCTAAGCTCAATGAAAATAAAAGCTGCCACTGAATACACCGCTTGGAATTTTAAAACCTAGGTCATCCCAAGTCTCTTCTACCCACCAAAAGGTTAATATTTAACGTGCAAAATGGTGTGTGATTAAAAGGTCAAGCTTTTAAAGTAGTGCACATTTTAATGCACCAGTAATGAACCTTTTGAGTAAATGCCCATATTAGGTCACCTATTAATATTTAGAGCCAAGCAACTGAGCGAAGCTATTTGGCACCTACATGGTGCACTACTTTTGTATACACCCTACATGCAGCAGATGGCAAATAGCATGGCTTTTAATTTACAGAAGAAAAAACAAACAGGCACAGAGGGGACTTGCTGCCACATGCTTGCCTGAGATGACTCACGACCTCCTGATGCTGGGAACTTGACTCAGCAATCCTGGCAGCTGCCCCTTCTGAGATGCAAGCTCTTAGTCAATACACAGCCCTGACCTAAATGGTAGGAAGGAGCTTCCAGATCTCCAGGCATGTTTCATGGAGAAGAGATAGAAGAGAGGGGATGCTACGGCTCATGGTGCTACCATTGACCATCTCCAGGAGAGCAGAGGGCAGTCAAGACAGCAGACAAACATGATTACCAATTCTGATCACTATTTTCAGATAGTTTTGTACACTGAATTTTCACCCACAAAAATGGTGTCTTTTTAAAGGCACTAATAATATCTGAATTTTCAGTTCTTGTAAAGAGTTCGCCGCTATGTTAAGAGTAGAAAAGGTTCATTCCGACAGTCATGAAAGTGACTGCATACCAAAGATTTCAAACTCCATGTTGCAACTTTTGTGCCCTATGGGTAATTCATTCCTATTCTTGCTGCCAGCCTCCCCTGTTGGGTTTATCCTTATAAGATCTTTCAGGTTTAAAATTGGATTAATGACTAAAGAACCTTCCTATTTTTTACCCTGTGTGAGATTTTTCAATATAAGATATTTGGTGACCTTAATTACTCCTGACAGGAATTGTTATACATATCTGTTGAGATAATTCAGTTGCATTGTTTTAGGTGCTCTTCGTACCGTTCCTTATAATTATTTCTGAAATCATAAATCAAAATCATAAATGTTTCTTTTTGCTGTCTGAAAGCCATTCACACTGAAATGATCTCATCAACCTTTGCAAATTGAGAAAGAAAACGCTGTTAAATGTGTATTTCATCCTCTTCTTGATCAAAAACATGTATTTCTAAAAAGGTTCCATATTTTTATCTTTTTGCTCTGCAGAAGTGTGTTGTGAGCACCTACGTCCTGGTTCAATACTAGAACTGCAGCCAAATTATATGGATTTCCAAGCCATACTACTTATAATATGGCCATAAAATAGTTTTCTCAGGATCCAGTGCAAGTACACTACATTACAGTTGAAAACTGTGAACAAGATTATACAGTGGCCTCAGAGCCACACACAAAGAATTACTCAATCTCCTCAAAAAGTGTGTGGAGGTGTAATGCAGAGTCACCTTGTCCTAGCTGATCCCTCCTCCAGCCTTTTTTAATTCAGCAGCCACGTAGCTCTGCAGACTTTCCCTGCAGCAGCTCCCTTCTGTCTTTGGGCTGATGCAACAGGATGGGGG
Source organism: Stercorarius parasiticus (assembly GCA_013396915.1). Classification (NCBI taxonomy): domain Eukaryota; kingdom Metazoa; phylum Chordata; class Aves; order Charadriiformes; family Stercorariidae; genus Stercorarius; species Stercorarius parasiticus. The sequence continues at coordinate 1,397,484 of VWZL01005861.1, read as the reverse complement.
AACCAAAACGACAGCTTGATTCCCATCTGCTATAGAGACCCACCTTCCCTCCTAGCAGCCACAACGTCTTGTGGAGCGTCCTGAAATGGTGCTCCATGAAGGACAGGCAGGAAGCGATGTATCACTTCTCTGACCAGACCACACATAAAAAAATACAAATGATGCCATATATCCACACACAGCAAAAAAGTCAGACCAAATTTGAAATGAAAACTGTTCAATGCCCCCATTTTTCTTTGTCCAGAAGTGCATATAAATGTGTTACGAAGATTGTTGGAACATGAGCTGGAACGAAACCAGCTGAGATGCAGCTGACGTAACTCCTTAAGAGGTACATATACATGGACACATAAATGAGTTTGCCCATACTCCAGACCCAAACCTAGCGAGCACAGTCTGTACTGTATTTGCAGTTAAGTGTTACGTGATAAAAAATAAAAATAAAGAAAAAAAGCCATTGGCTGCCTTTGATAATTTGGTCTTCATTTTTTCTATTTGAGTGCATTCCTTCGTGGCATCTGACCTCCCTACAGATCCCAGAATATACTATCAGGAAATGCCACCTTCAAAGCCCATGTAGCAGGGCTGACAACAACGAACTTATTTTCCACGAGAGACGGGCTACCATGTGGCCACTGACAAGGACTGCCTTTGGACATACGTAGTAGAAAAAGGAAAGGATTACCCTCACGCTGACCTGACGCTAGCCATTGCAGCACACAGACCAGCAAGGGACAGCACAGACCTGTTCCACCTCCCCTTTTCATTTATGTTTGCGCTTACAGCCTCAGTGGTATCACAGCTCTGATGCAGGATAAAGCAGTATGTGGAATTTCTTGAAGAGAGCGAGCCAGGAGATCACAGTACACCTCTGGAGCCAGCTGTCAGTACTCATAAGAGCTCCCCGTACAAAATCTCAGAAATTCCTTATCCAGACAAACCTGCTATATATCTTGTACAAACTTACAAGCACATGCTTTAGGCCTACAGTGTTTCACATAGCAAATACACATCTGCGCTCTTTCACTCCAGTCTCTTAGTCAACCCTTGAGCATACAGTCACAATCTTGCTTTTTCCAAGTAATTCACATCCAAGCTACTGCCCCTCCAAGAAGAAGATGTCAAACAGAAATGATACAACTTTGCAGTAACTTCTGCTTCTTTTACACCGAGGAAAATCCTGAGCAGAAACTGAGCCCAATGAAAAATTCAAATATTGATGCAACACAAGACAGCAAACAAAACAGTCACACCATGAAGTGGCTAGAGAATTCACATGTGCTTGCAGTCCCTTCTCAAGCAAACTCTCCCCAGCTGTTTTTATGGCATGAATTGGGAATGACTTGATGTGCCAGAGAGTAACAAGGTCTCTCTATTCCAAGGAATATTTAATGATGCATTCATGGTGGAACAGCTATAATTAGAGGGATGAGGGAAAAAGCAACTCAGTTTAAAAGTTGGTAGGTCAAGTGTTCTACTGGGGTGTGATGAACACAGGCTGACTCACAGCTGGGACATGGATGATGTTTCCTAGATCCCCCGAATACCCAAATCCTGACCATGAAGAGTGCAGAAGTTTTAGAGTTAGAGGTCAGTGTACGTATGTATACATACAGACATGCGCATATTCATGCTCTTTCATTTCTTATTTTTCCTTTTTTATTCCACCATGCAATAAATCTTCAACTTGATTTCCTCTCCCCAACAGCGTTCTACATCAATGCTGCCATCCCCTCCATTTTGCTACAAATAACCACCTGCATGGCTTCTCTCAGTTAGTGATCAGATTTATCCATTAAGGCTCTTAAAGCACTTAGGAAAGTGCTTGTGTATGTGTGTAAATCCACTGCCAAAATGTGGTTCACCTACAGCGTGCTTATTAGTGTCTTCTGCAGGAGTTGGTCTTACATATTTTTCCCTGGAGCGGACATGTGTAAAGTGGTAGGTTGCTAGCCAAGTGGTCACCCCATGGGGACATAGCAAACTACGCATACTATTTCTCATTACTTTAATCATGTAAACGTCTGAAATGAGTTTATATTGGGCTCTTGAGACATTGGATAGGAGAGATAATTGCATAGGCATGTGCCCCTGTGCTAATTAAAGAGAGGAATAACAACAGGGCAATGAGCTGGCCAGACAAGACACAGCAAGCATGCAAACTCAGGTTTTGTTCACTGAGTCGAACAGTCATCTGTGCTCCAGCTCACATTTACCACATTCCCGAAGCAGCTCCCTAGTTAGGTGCAGCAGTCCAGACAACCACTATTCAATAGCATCTCATGGAAATTATAGCTGCTCAAAGAAAATTAATTCAAAAGGGTTTGAAAGAAATGACACTCAACTAACTGGAAATACTAATACGTTTTTGTTCTTATTTTAATTAAACGCATTCAAGTTCGCAATGCAAATACAAAGATTCAAAAATTCCAGGTCTGAAAGAGGGTAGATTTAGATTGGATATAAAGAAGACATTTTTTTACAATGAGGGTGGAGAGACACTGGAATAAGTTGCCCAGAGAAACTGTGGATGCCCCATCATTGGAAGTGTCCACAGTCAATTTGGACAGGGCTTTGAGCAACCTGATCTAGTGAAGGATATCCCTGCCCATGGCAGGGGAGTGGACTTTGAAGGTCCCTTCCAACCCAAACCATTCTGTAATTGTATGATTCCTACCAAAGGCAGGAATACATACAGGGAGGCAAATATGTTTTGGTTGTCAGTTTGTCAATGAAAACATTTAAATTTAATAGAAAAACAAATCAGTGAAAAAGGAAATTATTTTAACTGAATTTCTTAGCCGCCTCTGATAAAAATGTTATAACTATACCAATCCAAAGATAATGAGCATCACTCTTAGCAGGAAGAAATTAAGCCTTGAAGTCAATATATTTGCCTATAGCAGTAACTATCAGTACGATCACAGCTTTCAAAATAATCTCAGAAAGGAAGCATGCCTAAGTGAAGACATCTACTGTAATCATCTTCTGTCTCTAACGAGTATGCCATCATCTTGGGTAGAAAAAAATCCCCTTCTCTTTAAGACAACATAAAAAAAGACCTGCAGTAGATGTGGAATATGTAATTTGGGTAAAAGTGCTGCTAAACAATAGCATTTCAGCGACCATGGAGAACATGGCTCAACTGAAGGTGCTGAAATCACATGCTATGAAAGCAAATAGAATACCCCAGCCTGCTTCAGCCATTGTAGGCTGCCACAAAAAAAATGATACCAGAAATGAAAACCAAGTCAGAAGGGCGCTATGTAGCACATGATAATTAAACATCTCCTATAAGACTCCTCTTTCCACTCCTACACACAGAATGTCATGCCCAAAACACATAAATGGTAGCCAGGAAGCCTTTCTCCTGCTGATGTTCTTGTGTGTATTTGTTACTGGTGCTCCTCTCTCGTGTGCCAGACGGCAAGTAACACTGCTTCCTGTCCTACACAACCATTGGAGGATTAAGCGACTCAAATATTTTGGAGACGCAGAGTAATTTCAGTAAATATAATGATATAGAAAGGTAGAAAAAGGTGTCTGGGATGTTGAAACAACAATGAAGACATTTTACAAGGTGCTGTTGGGAGCTCCTTTTTGATATACTGAAGAGAAACCTTGGCTCTATACTTAGGTTTATTGTTGATCTGCCCTACAGTAAGGATCATATAATTTTTGTTTCATTTTTTGTACTTAAGCCCTCCAGAATGCAGTCTGTCTCTTTACAAGTATCTGCTGCAGCACTTTGAGGAGTAGATCTCCTGATTTTAAAGAAAGCCAGTAAAGAGCAAGTGGACACTGAAGATACAGGTAATTCAATTCATGCTAAAATGCGCTATACTTTCAAGATCTGCAAACATTTCCAACTCTTTCATGCAGAGACTTCAATACTTATGACTATTTAGTAACGTGTCCACTGCCAATCCACATGTTCATTCAAAAAAATATTTCCATAGCTACTTGATACTGTTTATAAAGAAAGCATCTAACTATCCACAGGTGTGCTTTAAGTGCTGTGGATGACCTGCCACTGCAGTTCTGCCTGATATGTAGTCATGGACTCACCAGGCCTTTTAGTCCTCCTTGCTGTCACTGGTATGCGAAGCGTGTGCTTTTTCATCGCAAGATAGAGTGAGTCTGACAGCTCTTTTCCTTTTCCTGCACAGGAGGATGTGGTTTCAGAATCATCTGACTCTGTAGAAAAAAAAAAAAATAAAAAAAAATTAGTTTAATAAACAAGAAATCATCCTTCAGAAATGTGTTTTTCTGTTCAGTAAAACTGTGGTCTGTTAATAAGGATCTGATACTGCACTTTTGTGCCAGTAGGTACCAGATGATCACAAGCCTATGCCTGGGTATATTACCCCTGCAGTCTGTACTAAAGATGGTCCAAACAGGAACACACATGTATTATTTACTGAATACAGTCAAACTGACAGCTCTGCGTACAACCAAGGCTCCTCACAATCACCAATCCTTGTTGCAGCTCCTCCTGCTCTTTTTCTTTTCTTTTTTGCTCTGGGAAGTTTTTCACAGAACAATTCTCCACCTAAATGGCTGATCTAGAACCTGCAAAATCCAGTAGCACTTATGCCACTAAATGCCTGGAACAAGAAGCATCAATCTTCTGGACCAGCCATCTTTTCAACTCTGACTGCATCCATGTGACATTTCTCTAGTAAGGTCAGATTGAAAAGACTAATTTAAATGGACACTTGTTAAGATGCTTTCCCAGGACATACCATCTGCTGTAGCATTACAAGATCTATTTTATCACAGGCTTTAATGCCAATGAACGATTTCCAGCCCACTGGTTGTCATTCTTCCAAGCGTCTCTCCTTCTCAACATGAAGGATCTCCCATCCTTCAGTCACAGCCCCGGCTTCAGAGCACTGAGAGATCCCATCTCTGCCAACAGCTGCTCCTTGAAGCAATATAAACCAAGGTGTTATGCCCACACAACATACTGTCCCCTTGCCCCAGATCCCACACTGATATGCTGAGGTAGACAGAAACCACTACTGAATAACAGAAACAGCAAAATATATCTTAGGCTCGGTGTAACGAGTTAGCCTGCTGTCCCTAATGCCACACCAGTAGAGAAAATAGCGGATTGCTGGGGTTTTTTCCATGTAGCCAGTAACACTACAGTAGGATTACTTGGCTGAAAGGTGAGCTGAATGCATGCTGGAGAGAACTGCATGCTATTATTTATCAAAGAATATAATTAACAATAACAACCTAATTAAGGGATAACATGGGATTGTTTTTTGCCGTTTGCAGCATTTAAATGAGGATCCAATGTTTCCTTTTAGGGGAGACAGCATCTCTGTCTAACCTAGACTCCATGCAGGATTTATGAGCTCTGATCTATGAGTAATTCTGAATGTCAGAAAAGAACCATCTTATTTGGTTTTGAAATCTTGAATCTAGGAATAAATAACAGGCCCACACCATCATGCACATTCTCTGTTCACCTCCATTATTTCCCTCATACATTTTAACCCAGTGACCATTCCTCTTTCACTGGTGCACCGGAAGGATCAGAGGGAAAAGAGAGTCAGTCTTGCTGCTCCTGCAATACAGTCAGTCAATCTTGTCAACAGTTTCTCTGTCCATTGGAAATGACTTGCAAATCTCCAAGCATTAGCTAATATCACATGAAAAGAGGCAGAAAGTTGGTCCCAGCTATGTAAGATGCATACTTCGTCAGGAAAAGAAAGTTAAAGTCTGGGAGAATGGGACCACTTCTACCCAGACACAAGAAGAGGAAAAGGCTCCCCACTACACTTGCCCAGGAATCCTTGACAGAGACAAAATCTGAACTGCTGTGGTATTTTCAGGATACTCTATCTGTGTGGTTAACAAACATGCAGCATTTCCTACACAGGAATACAGAGGCTCTTGTGTAGAAGTATAAGATAAAGGTATGCCTTACTTGCTGATCCCTCTTTCCTTTCTTATCAGACAAAGTGTTCACTGCAAGTGCTGAGCAGGAATGAAGAACAAAACGCCTTCAAGCAGTCACTGTGAAAAAAAAAAAGTTTTGCCTATTAAGCCTTAGCTAGAAGTATTTTTAAAAAAGATTTTACATTGGATCAATAAAAATGAACAAATTTATAGATATCGATTACATGTCCTAGGCAGGAAAGGAAAGAAAGCAAAAGGAACAAAAAGACAATGACTTTATTCCTGGAAGTAATGGTGATCCATATGATACGAATCAAAAGAAAAGAACTTGACATATACTTCAAAGAGTAATTAGTGAAGAGATTTATCTATTAATTCTATCACGCTGTTTTCTGTCTTCTTGTGTTAAGTTTTCTTTTTCACTAGCTCTCATTTTGCAAAATTATTTTCTATTCAATTGAAGAACTATCTCATTGGTTACTAAGACATGAGATGCCACACGACAGACCGACCATAGGAAACACTGAAATATTTCTGCAGTCAATGCATTCTTTGAATGGCCGAAGTCCACAGGAGGTCAGTATGCGTAAACTCTGCAGAAACCCAATATGTGGGACTATCAACATTTAAAACTTTTTTTTGCAAAGATCTTTGGGAAACACAAGTTGATCTCCATCAGGATTCCTGGAAATCGGGGCTTTTAAAGAGGCCTGTCCTTGGGGAACTGCGCTTGACAATGCTAATGATATGTCTTCAGTTATGTGGCATGCTTCTCCCATCTCCCTGGCTGCTGCTAGAGATGTGCCCTTTCAAGAATCCCAACCTACAACAATCCCAACGAGTGAAGCTTTAAAATATTTTGGAGACACAATATGGAAGGAAAAAAGTAATATTTAAGGGCAGAAGCCGGACTACATTGTGCTATTCCAAACCACGGCATTGGTTTGCCATAAACATCACTCAAAGCAACTATCTCTGTAAGTTCAATTTCCCACCTAATCAAGGACTAGAGTCACCTCTTTCTCATTGATCTGTTGGATAACTTTGTAACTACCATGAACGGATTTGAGGTATGAAACTAGGGTTTAAATAGACAGCACATAAGATGTAATCTTCATTAGAGACATCACAATTGTTACTTCTGCTCTGTCAGTAGCACTGTGGCCGCAAATGGAAATCTATACCATGAATCTCATTAATATCATACTATTGAGCATCCTTCCCTGCCCATGGTAATTCATAGTACCATCTCCCTGCTTTATTACTCAGTACATTCAGATGACATACTGCAAATAGTGATTGTGTATCTGTATTATAGTTTGTATCACCCAGAATCACTCCCTCCCAAAAGTTTTCCAATCTGTGATGCTCTTAGCTGGCCATTGTGACATCCACTTATCAGCACTCAGGACTGAAGTTTGTTTCTCATGAACCGGTTGGAAATTTCACTGATTTCAGTAGAAATTGCAGCTGGTAAAACTGAAGGCCCCATGGGACCCAAACCCAAGCCTTTACCCCGGCTGTATACAGACATCAAAACACATATGTAAATCAATGAAAAAAGTATAAAAGGACAGCCATCACCTTTTGTTAGGTGAAAAGCGTTAACAAAAACTGCTGGGGATGAAACATCTTCACTCAGAAGTGATATATACAAAAATCATGTGCTGGAATTCGAATATCAAATTATTCAGTGCCCTCAGCTGCTGGGGAAGTGCAGGAATAACAACACACATTTCAGAGAGATGCATTTTGATTAGTGGTGGTGGTGTCTGGTTTGTGGTTCTTTTTTTTTAACCAAAACACAAATCAGTGTTTCTGGAGTGCATTGTTATTTGGACAAACACCTCAAAAGTGGGTTTAAAATAAAGATATTTGACACATTGAGCACTTATGAGTGAGGGTATTACCTCTGGAGGCAGCGCCCCATCCAAGGTTTATTGTATTTCAAAATAAATCAAGTTTGCTTCATCTATAGTTAGCATCTGCGCTTCATGCATTTTTTTCCTAAACAAAGATAAAATGTCATGTACAACAAACTAATGGTTTAGAAATAGCTTTCACACTAACCGCCCAAGTACCAAATTGGTGCCAATCCATTTATCTTGACTGTGATACTTTCAGAAGAAGGATAGATAAGTAAATAGCCACAAAATATGGAGGTGCTTAGCTTGAGTAGAATAAACTCCAGGGTTGGTGAAAATGAAAAATATGAAAGAAGCCATTAAACACATGCTCAAACAAATTTATTTACATTTAAAGAACAAGGGGACCATTTGCTGTAACTAAATGTAAGATAATTAAAAGTGGAAATTACCAATTAGAATCTATACATTAGCAATGAGTACTCTTAAAATTCTGCAATGCTGAATGTGCCAATACTACCAGTCCATTTTTTTTTCAAGCACTGCCATTTCTAAGAGCTCTACACAGAATTTTTGTTATACAGCATATTTCACTGATTTCTTATGAGGACAAGCACGCTGAATTTCCCCTTGAATTAAATGTCCAGTAACAGGCAGCACACACTAAGTAGTCTCCGTTCCAAACACTGCTCGCTCCCACTCTGTATTGACCGAAAAATGCATGCATGACTCCAAATTCTATGATTGTTTGCACAGATTGAGTGCAACCTACATCAGCAACTACAATAATAGAGCAATAACCTGTTAAGAAACTATAGTGCACCTGCAGAAGCAGCCAGGCCTGATGGTTGCAAACTAGTGCCCAAAAATGTAGGCTCCCTTTTTGTTCTGTCCACATTCTCTAGCAAAGTCTAACCCCTCAAGATGGCTACCCTTTTTCTATTGGATCTCTTTATACTCCTTAACATCAGGGGACACTTCCAGTGTAAAAAATAAATTTGTTGCTTGAAACTAAACTACCTGAAGACCCATTCAGTCATGCTAAGCACCACCCAGCTCCTGGCACAGGCCGTGCCAGCTCTGAGTTTTAGGTATTGCCACTAACAGACTGATGGGGAAATTGGTGCCCCTGTCAAAAGGAAGCAATCCTGGGGAGTGCCAGGAGCAGGAGTGGGACTGGAAAAGTGACACACAGGTACCTTCCCAGTTACAACTGAAATTGTGGGATCTGTAAGCGCTTCTTGGGTAGGTAGGAAACATGGTGGGCTGTGATCAGACCTTGCTTAGGAAGGTCTGGAGAAAACTGCATACCTTTTACGCAGTCCACACCTAACTGCTCTGCTGCAAGCCTGATGTATTGAAAGCTGCCTTCTAAACAATTACTCCATGTTTTTGTACATCCTTCGCCCCCCAAAGCCTAACCAAAAGCATGGAGAACTGCAGAAGGTGCTGCCAAAGTCAAAGCTGCGGTGCCATCCTGCCTATGCAGCTGCCCACCACTCTGAGACTCATGGGGCTGAGAGGCAGCCCAGTGACAGCACAGGGCAAGCACAAGTTATAGAATCAGAGAATGTGTTGGGTTGGAAGGGACCTTTAAAGGTCATCTAGTCCAACCCCCCTGCAGTAAGCAGGGACATCTTCAACTAGATCAGGTTGCACTGAGCCTCATCAAGCCTGGCCTTGAATGTCTCCAGGGATGGGGCCTCCACCACCTCTCTGGGCAACCTGGGCCAGTGTTTCACCACCCTCATGGTGAAGAACTTCTTCCTAATGTCTAATCTAAATCTACCCTGCTCCAGTTTAAAACCATGGCCCCTCGTCCTATAGCTACACACCCTTGCAAACAGCCCCTCCCCAGCTTTCTTGTAGGCCCCCTTCAGGTACTGGAAGGCCGCTATAAGCTCTTCCCGGAGCCTTCTCTTCTCCAGGCTGAACAACCCCAACTCTCTCAGCCTGTCTTCATAGGAGAGGTGCTCCAGCCCTCTGATCATCTTCATGGCCCAGAGACCAGCCAAGTCTGCAGCCCCGCTCAGGCTTGGGACCAGGCTCCCTGAGCCCTGCTCAGCAATAAGACTCACTGCAAGATTCTTTCCCCCCCAGTTCATAAGCACATATTCTAAATGGAGTTACCTTGTTAAATAAATGGGGTCTCCTGTTCTTGCAGGAAGGAGAGAGATAAAACAGCATCAGGTGCTGGCTCCTTTTTGCATGAACGCAGCCACGTGTATCTTCCATTAGCACAAAAGAGCTTTACACACGTGTACACACTGAGAAGATACTCTGCCCCCATACCTCTATTGAAAGGAGAACAAAAGTACTGAATGAAGGGCAATCCTAAATACAGTGGTTAACAGAGTATCACGTATAACTGACAAGCAGAATAATATGCCTGCAGACAAAGAAACATATTTTTATTATCAGTAGGCAAAAGCAAGTGGATGTACCGTTTCTTACAAATTCCTATTTACACATTTCATAAAACCCTGATTCCCTGTAGTCCTGTCCATGAAACCACTTCAAATTCATTTCTGCTAGTAACCCCATTCACTGTTATGACAGCAGGATTTAATCCCTGCAAAACAGCAAGACTGAGACTACTGCAGGGTCTTTCTCCTGCAGACAAAGGAAATCTTATCCATGAAGAACTCCTGGATGACAGTCCCCATCACGACACAGATGCATAAGAAGATGATGATGCGGGTCAAGGAGGAACATTGCAGTAAGACTGTTAGGAACAGCAAGAAACATGTAAAACAGACACAAGGTGCTTTGCCAAAAAATGACAATTTAGCATCTTTCAGAAATATAATGCCACCACAGCAGCACCTCAAGGCCTCAGCAGGGGTATGTGCTTCAGGCTATGAGGTTCCTTGACCTCCAGATCTTTTAATCTAAAAGGACAAAATTGCAAAATGCTTGTTAGGGAGTAGATAGGCAAGAGAGGAAGTCAGTTGCTTATCATTATTTTACACGTAGGCCCAAGCTGCAAGGTGTCCTGAGTGCAGACTTAAATACTGATGTTGTCTTCAAAATAGTAAATACCTGCTCCTGACACCCACAGACTTCTTGAGTAGCCTGGTCATGAGCCCATATGGGAGACAATCTTCATAAAAAATAACACCAGCTCTATTTATATAATTTAGTACTATGAATTGCTCTCAGATCAATGAGAATCATTGGTTTAGTTTTAAACTCTCCTCTTTTGGTGTCTCTGAACACCTATACACCTTTCAGTATGGGTTGGGGGACCATACTACCTCCTCTGTTAATGACTTTATAAAACTTTGTCCTGTATGTTTTTTTAAAGATATAACTCTTCTCTAAGGCTTACTAGGACTAAGCTTTCAAATTTCTCCAAGCCCCTTTTGGTGGCCTCATATTTCTTCTCCTTACCTCTGAACTCCATTTTTTTGGTCACAAACCAACTCATGACAACTTCTGTCAATGAATTTAATGCTCTAGTTAGTAAGGGAGAAGCTTGTTAACTAACATTTATTATAAATACCCTTCACTCAGCAGGCAACGGACTATACAGACATTTGACTAAGAGATAAATTGCAGCAAGTAATTTTAGGTATTTTTTTATCCACTAGAAGTAGTCAACCCAAATTGAATGCAACACAATGATTTTCATGGTGACAGCTGTAGCAAAAAGGCTCCTATAAAAGATATGTCTGTACATAAAGAATAGTTAATAGAAAGTGCTGCCTGTAGACAGAAGGGAATACATAGTATTGTATAAAACTCTTGTTATACCGAGCAAATGTCTGCTGGTCAGCAGACAGCTGAATGCAGACCTAGGACCATCTGAAACATTTCAAACAGTGACGGAAGGAAGACTAGGCTAGGCAGCTTATAGGGTTATATAGAGTGCCTATGGAGATTTGGCCTCTAATTCATACTGAAATCAAGACATTAGGCTACTAAAATACTTTTGAAAACCATATTAGGTATATATCTGCTTCTCAAGGGACCCATATGGGCTGTGGTGTCTGGCCCTCGAGTAGGTCTATAGTGCTTCTAAATCCATTAAGAACTCCTGAACATCTTGGAGTATTTCTAAATTGCCATTTTCATAACACATTTCCTAGAGGAAGCTCTGAGTCAAAACAACTTCTGCTGGAAGCGCCAAAAGAAAAACATTACTATGATGCATGGAGCATTAGTCGCACTGCAAAAAGAAACAAAATAATGGAATTGCACTGTAATGATTTTCAAAACTATTAACTTTGTTAATGAGTCATTAAAAATTTACTCCCTGCACTGATTCAGTGAGAGAACACAGTCATTCATTAAAATCTCATCCAAAAGGTTTTAATCCAGATGCCTCTTGAAATGTATGGACAATGCATATGTTTGGTTTTAAATTACAAAAGTTTGGAATGTGGAGAAAAATCTTTTTGGAAGGAATAATGTAGAAGTTTCCTCAGTGTATTTACTACAGTATTGCAGTTGTGTAACAGCAGTTAAAAAACAACAACAAGAAAGAGGTGGACTCATGTCAATGGGACTGTGATATACATTAAATACTCAGCTATTTATCATTATTAAACACCTCTGCTCTGATACTAATCATACATTTAATACAAGATAATTAAACGTGAGTCCACAGAACAGGAGAAATGTATTAAAGGACAGTAATATTTAATTTTCCAGGAACAGTACTCCAATTTTAAAGGGTTTGGTTGTCAAGGAGTAGGCAAAGGACAGTAAACTGTCAGTCCTGCCAGCTCCTATGATTTCATTACAAATCCAGTGACATTTCATGCTCAAGTTGTGGTTCCTGAAGCCCTCTAACGTGAAGGAAATTCTCAGCTGTTCTTTTATTCATAAGTGACTTGCCTTTCAGCTGGCAGAGGAAAGCTTGAAAATGTAAACCCTAAAGAAATACCCAAGAGAAATACACACGCACACATCCTGGAGTCTCAGGATTTTAAGGTAATCTCATAATTTATGGAATCTTTGCTCACAATTTCTCTACTTTGGCAAGTAGCGAACTGTTCTGAAGTAATCTGTGAATATGAATATGCAATTACAGTATCAACACCAAGCTCTATTGTAGTTCAAATTAGAACATTTTCCTTTGAAATGCAGTGAACTAACACACAATGGTATTGTAAGAAAAGTCCCTAGGGAATAAAAAGCAGGCGCTTCTCAAGAGCACACCAGAGGGAAGGCGGCCAAGCTTCAGGCTTACTATCCTCCATCATACTGCCAGTTCTGTTTTGCTGTGGTTTAGCATCCTAGATCAAAAGTCCTTCCCAAGACAGAAACAGGAGCATCTGCTGGAGTTGTCTCATTAGACAAGTCGAAAGAGACAATTTGGAAGGAGAAAGAAACTGCGAGACTTTTCAAGTCAGGGAATGGTGGAGACAAAGAAAATCCATAAGTCATACTTAGTTTGTTTTACTGTTTCACCACAGGAAAGAGGATGACATGCAAGACTGCAGGAATGCCCTTTCCAGCATCAGTCTGGACTCGCAATCACAAAAACCTCACTACCCTCTACCACTCTGGGAGGCTTTTAAACTTGAGGTTCTCTCAGGATCCTCTATAATCAAAAGTGCAGTTTTCAATGAAAACTCTGGAAGCCAGATTGCAAAAGAAATATCTTTAGCTTTGGTAACGAGAAAGAGCATGAATTACTAAGAGGCAGGACAGTTTTACATATTAGTTGCAATAAATGGGTTGTAGATCCATAGAGAAACTGATAAACCTACAAGAACTGCCCACAATATTTAATGTGAATTTTCTTGTGGGCCCCAGAAATTCTTCCAACCCTAACGGGAATGATTCTGTGTATTTTCCAGTAAAAAAAAAAAAAAAATCCTACTAGAAGAATACAAATGTTCAGAAAAATGTAGAGGAAAATATTCCATGCAAAAAGATGCAAAAATCATAAATCTCATACAATAGTAGGTAGCATTAAGTGAAAGGAGTGCTCCGGTTACCTGAAGGTCAAGCTACACAGCTGAGCTGCTTTAATCATCCTGAAAAATGGATAAACTATAATTAATTACCTATCTCACAAGCTCAGGCCAAAGACGAAGAAAATAATAAACCTTGTTAAAGACCTTCCCAGTCAGATCACCAATGAGGTTGATTAAGAAAGTCCTCCCCTTGGCTGTTACTTAGAAGGGCCTAAGAATGTTTACAGCAGGAGGGTAAGGCATAAGCGCTCCTGCTGCTATCGTCTTTTTGGGCCAAGAAGGGGAAGACTTCACAATGGTTCGATATGTATTCATGTCACAGGCCAGAGCATATGACAGCTGTGACCCTGATCTTCAAAATGCATTTACCTTTGCTAAATAGTACCAAGACAGAAGAAAAACAGCAGCTTCATGAATTTCACTGCATTTTTTTTCCCGCCATGAGAAGCAGCAGCTGTGCTAGCACCCTTTCCCAGTACTACTCCTGGCCTCTCGCTGCTGCAAGAGTTTGTAAACCAAAAGCCACGAAAGGAAACGTCAACCTTTTTAAAGTTATCATTAAAATTAAGGTCAGGGCCATTAACTGAGTACCCATGTTGGTGTAAGGCAGTGTGAGACTATTAGATGCTGGGTCGAGATGCAAGTCAAACTCAAGGGTCCACTAACTTCAGTAAGGTCCAGATTTCACCTCCAAATGCATTTTTGCCTCTGACACCAGGGCTCTGGGCAAGGCATTTCACTGCTCAGTTTTTACGCTGCCTGTGCAGCACCAGTGTCTATGCTGTTAACTGTGCCAACGTGGGAAGGGACCATCTTTTAACTATGCTCGTACAATAGCTAGCACAATGAACCCCTGAGCTCTACTCTTTTCCTATCAGCAGTGACTAAATACCTTTAGTGTTTTTGTATGGGTATTCGAAGACAGCCACCCCCATACTCCCGTTTTATTTTCTGTGCCCCTTTCTAGGAGTAGCATATTGTGTCAAAGTCTCTCCACGATAACCCCCATCTACTCCTCACCAAAGTCAAGAGGACTTTTCCCCAAGAGATGCACACACTTCCCAGTGTACCATCAGTCTCCCAGATGCTGAGCTGTTCTGTGGAGATCTGTCATGATAAACAGACACAAATGTGTAAGCACATCCAAGGAGACACTTTTCCAAAACAGCAAATAATCATTGGAAACGTGGCAGTAACCATGTTAATAATTCATGATTAATGCCATCATCTTTAGTTACCACGTTTTTCAACACATTTTCATTTGCTGTGTTTTCAATGTTTTCAACTCCTTTTTATTGTTCTCATTGCCAGTGCATGAGCTGCTCTTGTCAATGACGGGTGGGCTAATCCTGGAAGATGCTCAGGAGAGCCGCTGAGGTGCTGGGTGCCTCTAGTTTCCATCAACATTGCATGAGAACTGAGCAAGCTGAGCACAATGTAGGATGAGGCCCAAAAACCATTTTGAAAATGGATGTTTCTCCTCTGGCATCCAGCAGGGACAACATGCAATTGGCTAGCACACTGATAATTATTTTTCCATTACTCCGAGAGCAGTTTCATCCTTCTTTATTTTCCTCTAATTGCCTTGACAGTACTTCCTAATCTGATCAGAGTGGAGCAGATTTTTAAAATATATGTTTTCCCTTCTACACATACAGTTAATTGTTGACGAGCCTTAAGCAGTTCTGTCATGCAGAACCGGCTGCTTGGTCTGGACCATTTCAAAATGTGACACACGCAGTGTTCCCCAACTGCTGTGTTCTGATTCCTGTGCACATGAAGGATAATCACAAGATTAAAGTATCCTACCGGAAACCAAGGTTCTCGTGTCTGCCTCAAGGCTGTGCCTGCAACTCCATGGGTAATCAGGAAGCATCTCTTAACTTTTCCCCATCTCCATGGGCTGACCAAGCAAAAATAAAAAAATATTTTCTTTCTCTCAGTATTTTTGTCTTATCTACTTATCTTAGCACATCTTCTGGGACAGGAATGTCTTGCACTGTGTGCACAAACAATACAGCATCATACAATATACCAGATCCTAGCTCGGCTGGTAGCCTCTAGTTGCTACAGCAGTATAAAGAGTAAGAATTATTGGCTATATCTAAATGGCATTTGAAAACTGACCCTGCTTTAACTCTGCTGAAAACCTCTACTGCTTCTGCATTAGAATTTGTTAGTTCATCATCAGATATATTCCTCTTGATTTTTTTCAGCCCAAACTACAATACATAGTAATTTCTTATTGCTTTCTGCTATGAAGGCTGATCCATTAGCCTCAGCATAAACAGAACAAATGAGCTTCAGTCCATGTCCCAAAAAACATACTCCAGATGGACTCCCATTTTAAACATGAGAAATGGTTGTCCACCGAGGTCAAAATGACAACCAGAAAGTCGCATGGGAAGCGGAAGCAAAGAGTGGTTGCTTTGGTCTGAGCTGAGCAGCATACGATTGCCTCTTTGCATTAAAATTCTTCCTTCCTATCCCTGCACATGACATTGCAGTTTGGTTTTAGCATAGTTTTAACCTTCAATAATGGTACCCTCTCACATTTCCATAAACTTTATCTCAAGATATGATTTCTAAACAATCAAAATATCTTCTCTTTGAAAACGCAACCTTTATTTCAGCATTTTTAAGCAAAAGCAAAAGTGCAAGGCAAGAACAAATTATTTGCAGATTCAGGCTACATTCAGTGGATAGCTACAGTTAACAAAACCCAGCATTTTTTCGTCAGATAAACTATTCAACCAAAGTACCGTGCACATATCTGCTGTGAACACTTTAATTTGCTGCTTCTTTATTGGGTTTTGGAAGGAGTTATTGAGTTTTCTTATTGATTTTTAGTGAGTGAAACAGTAGTTTTCGTTGGGAACTTGACTGAGCTAATTGATAAGCTCTTGGTAATAAACAATAGCAGTGGCAAAAAGGTAAATGAAATGCAATCGATGCAAGTCAGAGCAAAAATCGCCTTCAGAAACTTGCGATATGGTATCATTATAGCTACAAGCCGTGTTGCTGCAGAAACACTTGAGAGCTGTTGGAGTAATGAGTGCTACTGGAAATGTAATGACTGCACACTGAGTAATTAACATGTTGTATGAATTACTGATACATCTAAGGACGCATGTTTATTTTAGCTTGCTGGGCAAGATTAAGTAAAATAAAGTATTCTACAATTTACTTGATATGGAGTTTTTATTTCCTACAGCTTGGTTATAACTTAAAATTGAAGATGCTATCGCAGACATATACCCTGCGTGCACAGTTAAATCAGTAGGGTTCAACTTAAAAATTGTGTTGAAGACCACAGTGTGATCTCTCATTGCAAACTATTAATATCTATTGAACCACTGTTCAAACAACTTGTGAAGGTGTAATACAGTGTAAGTCACTGTATTTCATTGGTCTAATGTCTTCTAAGTCACGCCTGATGCAATCTTAGTCAATTCACTCAACAAGTAAAAAAAAAAAGCCATGGTTTAAGGGGAAAACAGACACTTTGCCCAAATAATACAGACATAATGCAGCTGTTCAATCAACTAAAGGAGTGCCTGCTTCCCTCCCTTCTCAGTACATGTGTATTTTCAGATATTATTAACGGCCATTATGAAATCTGCTACAGGTGACAGTTCAAAACCTTAATCCATAAGGTCAAGGAGGAGAGGCTAATGCAGTTAGTGTGGAGCATGTTGGGCAGGTACACTGTTCATCCCTTCCACGCTGCTGGATAATATGGTTTAATTGTGCAAAAGACGTAGCCAAAGGCTTGAAAAAAAACCCCAAAACAACATTAGAAAAGCATTTTTCACTGAAAAAAATTTATTTTTTATAGAAAGTTGAACTCCAACAATTGTCAAGTGCCACTGATACTTAATTGGAAATACTGCTGTGGCTCCTCATGGGTATTTCTGTGCCAGAGCCTCTCTCCCTCCAAGTCACAGGCTCCTGAGTAGACTACGTTTCTCATGAGATGCTGAAAAGTTCCCCCTCCCCAAACTGCTGGGACCTCAGAGCCTTCAGGAGACATGGTCTAGAGGGGAAGCTCTGTCCCTGAGAGGGAGGTAGAGGCTCAGTGGCACCCTCCAACAAGAGTTACAGCAAACTGCCAGAAGAAACATGCCCTGTCTCTCACCAAACCTCTGTCCCTTTGCAACAAGGCTCGCCTTGGACCCAAACTGACATTTTTTTCCCTTTCCAGATTTTCAACTTTGCTACTGCTTCTGCTTTCCTGAGCTCAATTAAAAGATTCAAATGGATGCTTTTCCTGAAACTCTGAACACGTTTCAGACTCAGCTTAAATGAGACTGCAAAAGGAGACGGCAGATGAAGACAAAGGCAATGTCCTTAACAGAAAGACCCTTTGCCCATCCTGTTAATTGTACTAAGCGAGGCATCGGGAAGTGCCTCCTCTGAAGTCTGCTAGCCTACTTGTTTGTATGGAAACCACTCTTAATTTATCACGTCAGAAAACTAAGAAGAAAATACATGCAAGAATGCCTAGCAGTCTAGTTCCTGAGCACAGCACACAATGACATCCTCACATTTTCCATGGAGGAAGACAGCCAGTGGATTGCAGAGCATGCTGAAACCACTCAAACCACCACACAGATCCTTACAGGCCAGGAAATTGAGAGGAGGTGCTTCGGAAGGGAAAATTCCTCTTAACACCTGTCAAGCACCTAGCTAGGTCAGGCCTCCATATTTACCACCTGGTTTGAGACAAGAGGGTCTGGAAATGAAAAAAGTGGATAAAGAAGTTACTATTACTTGCTAACAGGAAGATGCAGAGGGGGAAAAAAAAGGATACAAATAGGACTTGGCGTTAAAAGTGCCATAGTGGATTAGCAACCGTATTCCTTTAAGCCTTTTTTCTTTCATTTGCAGAATAAGAGTTGAGGCTCTTCAGTCAAAAGTGATAAATGCCCTTGCTCTGGCTCTTACTCCCAGCCAGTGCTATTACACACCTACACGGTTCAGGTAGAGCAGAGTTTCCTGAATAGGGAATGAAAGATGGCTCCATTTGCCCATATTTGAGAGGCAGCTGGAATCACTGCTCTCATCTCATGGAGGGAAGAGGCATTTCAGCCTTGCCAAGACAAGTCAATGGCAACTCACCCTCATCCCAAACAGCATGTCTGCCCAGCTGTACATATGTAACCTGGGCTCTTGAGCTGAACAGGATCCCAAGCGTTATATTTATTCCCTTCCCTAGGAAGGAAGGCACATAAGAAACTGCTGCTTTACCCCATAGCCCTCTGTAGGGCTCAGCATGCCCCAAGCCTCCACAGAGCATTTGCTCAAGGAGTCCCTGTGGTTCTGGTACATGGGATTAAGGAGTGGGTAGACATTTTGGTTTTAGAAACAATGAAGGCTTCACACGCAGATGAAGCAGGATTAGACATGATTATAGACAGAGCTGGCATTTAAAGCAGCTGTTCAGCTACTTGTATCCTAGGTGAGACACTCAGGTTTTTGAAAATATTATTCTTAATGCAATTTGTCAACTTGCAAGGAGAAGGAGAATCAGACAACTGTAACTATGGCAATAAGATCATTACTGGTGCAGAAGATCTAGCCTTTCCCAATGCTTCAGCAGCCTTCTTGCATGATGCCAGTTAGACAAAGTCTTCGTGATTCCTTCAGACTTTTACAGCATTGAATGCAGAGGCTCAGCCTTTAATGAACAAGATACACTTAAAATTATGTGACATAACCATTGTTGTAAAGTATGTTGAACAAATTTGGCCATTATTTTCCCAGGCTGCTTATCCTTTTTCATTTCAGCACCATCTTTAAGGACTTACAGCTAGTTACTGAAGGCTGAGACATGTGCTTATGTTGCAGTGGGTCACAGCATGCTCTACCAGCTCACCCCGTGAGATTCTCTTCATGATGCTAGGGGAATAGACAGTTCCCAAAGAGTGCCAAGGCATTCAGAAATTTGACTCCTTTGAGCACAGAGCTCTTTAAAGAACCATCCCTGGTTTGGGCGCTATAGATGTCTGAAAACCAGGCATACAATGTGATTAACTGGATGAGTATGTGTTAATCCCATGATCATATCTGCTCCTTCAATCTTGCAAAGACTGGGTGCTCATTCAATTTTCCTACCACGAACGACTTCAATGATATTCTTTTGACTATTCCTTAGCATGAAATAAAAAGCATCTCTGCAAACATCTCTGAGGGCTTATAGCTAACATTGGCCAGCTATTTTTCAGCAGAATTGTTTCTGTTAGAACCAGCTAATGGCCAGAGTCAAAAGGCTTCATGGACCACGTCCCTTTCGATGAAGCATGATCACTTGCTTTTTCCCTGGCTGACTGGCTTACCTTACCAGATCCTCATCAGCCACCTATGAGCTACTGGATTTCCCAGTTCTCAGCCACCAGCACGTGAAGGACTTTCAAGGACCACAGATCCTAGCTGTGGCGCTGCTCATCCAATTCATCTGCTGCAAAATCTAGCATCCCAAGCCCCTTGGTTTGTCATAAACTAGTCACAGCACCAGACCCAACACTGATGTTCTCCAAGCACTCCTCTATTTTCTAGCTCAACAAGGTTTTCTGCAATCTCTGCTCAGTGCCCAATTCTTTATTTTCACCAAAGCTTTACAAACAGCATAGGACAGAGGTGAAAGAGATGGAGGTCTTGATTGCCTGTGACGCATTTAACTCTTACAGTCCTTCTTGCATATCAGCTTCCTCCCACAGTTTTAGCCAACCATCGAATTTCTTTTTAATTCTGGCTCAAGCTGTTCTTCCACCTTGCTCTGTGCTATTAAGTAGTAAGTTTCAACTGTGAGCTACACGAAACCTTTTCCTCAAAATACCCTGAGACTACTGAGAAAGCTAAATAATCAAGGCTTACAAAATGCTTTGATGCTAATCATCAGATGAATGATGTCTTAGGAACAGAAATATCACACAATAAATCAGAAAAAACCTTTTGAAAATGTTTGTTTAAAAAGAATTTCTCCTGAGTCCCTGCAGACAGAACTCATGCAAAGGGCCCCTGGATGGGGCAAAGCAAGGCACCACTCCACTGAAGAGATGACGGCACTGAAATAGCAGCTTAAAAAGTTATGAACAGAAGAGGCAGCAACCCCAAAAGCTGACATAAACCAACATCTTATTTGTAAATCCACTGCCCCCACTGTTTAACTCTTCTGAAAGAAGAGGGCAGAACTCAACAGGAGACATTTTTGAGCAAAAGTGGACCAGGAGGATGAAGTGGGTAAGACTTAGTTACAGAACAGAAATTTACCTCTCATCAATCTTGACCACATTACTGTGCCATCTAAGTCAGTGGAATTACTGTGCTGGAGTCAGAAGTAAAAAGTGAGAGGAACTTGCAAACATCCTGTTATTAAAAAACCCTGTGTTTACCGCAAATCTTCTTGAAACAGCTTCATTATGTGCCTTGCACTGACAGTTCTCAACAGTTGTTCTTATTTACTGTCATCTACGTTCCCCTTTTAAAGCAGATTATTACTCTCACTGATCAACTTTTTTTATTGTGCAAAAGTTCCCTGATGCAGGCAGACTTAGGTGTTTTTTGTAAAGGTTGTTTTCTTGTTGCTGTTCAACAAGCAGCTGTTCATAATCCCAAAGCTTAACAATTACATTAATTTTAAACTAAAGGTTGGAGCCATAAATTTTCTCCAGTATTTCCTGCAGCTAAAGAAACTCAGTAATCAACAAAAAGAAAACACTAATGATATTTCATTACTTCTTTATTTTCTTGTCACACATGCTGCAGTAACATATGGAGATAAACAAGTGCCTGCTTTTCAGATTTCATTTTGAACACAGAAATCACTGTAGGGCACACAATAAAACTTGATTTTTGGCTTATGCTCCACAATCAATAGTTAATCCTCAGCTGAACATTTGATACAAGGTGCTCTGCTTAACCTTTTGTCTCCTGTCTCTGTCTCCTTTTTGCGTGCTATTTGATTTCAATTAAGCTGTGACCAAATATATCACCTCTGGGCAGGCTATCTTTCCTTAAATTAAGCAGCACTTTCCCTCGTTATCTTAATCAGGAGCTCCTCGAGGAGAAGTGTCTGCTGTTGCAACTGGGCACCAAGTTCTCCCATTCCCAGCATCTTTGAGTAGAGAAGTGTATGTGATAGACCAGGAGAAGAGGAGTGGGGCTACCACATGCAGACAAAGTGATCAATCATTGACAAGAACATGAATACTAATGCCAAGAATAACAACATGTTCTAGAGGAGGATGGTAAAAATTCAGCTTTTCAACCAGCACAGTACAAATGCAAGTTATTCAAAAGCTCAGTTTCGGTGAATTTGACTGTCTGGTCTATCTTCTCTGGTCAAAGCTTTCTTCAAGGTCATCCCAGAATTTTCAGAAGCCAAGGTAAAATCATAAACTTGGTGTGTCTGATATTTCCGTTAAATAACTGCTAGGCAAAGCACCATGAATTTTTCACTGTTGTGAAAAATGTTCTACCTTCTGCCAGTCTCCAAAGTGGTATTTTTGTGATCCTGAAAAATTACTTTTCTACAGACTGTGAAGTGCCTGTGTGAGGCTCCCTACAAAGTAGAGGTATGGTTGCTGTAATGTGACCACTTATTTTAATCAGGTCCTTGGACATTTGCTTCTAACAGGACCTGCTGAAGAAGCACCGCTCGGAGGGAAAGGTTAGCCAGCACTAATGAAAGCTCCCAATGTTTTCATTACACCCGCTGTCATCCTTCTTGCTCAGATCTCGTGCAGTTCAAGCCACTTCGCAGAGCAGACATGAGTTAGACAGACATATCCAAACTACCACCATTATTGTTCTCTTCCTGTATAACCACATAAAACCACAATATATTTCTGCTGAGGTATTAAGAGAGAGTCCCAATCTGAAATCTGCTGAGTCCATGCTAAAGATTCCTCTAAAAATGCCATCATTAAGTAAGTAGTTAGCTTCAAGTAAGCCTCACAAGAGATGACAAGGGGCAGCAAAGGATTATTCACGCAGCCTGCATCAAGCAGGTATCTTTAGACACTTAAGCCAGAAGCCTGGTCTTTGCAGGCTCCCTTAACATCAAAGGAGAGAAGGTCGGATGGAATGACAGTGCCACGACTGTGGCAAGACTGAACAACATTTTATCTTATGTCTGTAGATTCAAATGCCATAGAAAGTGACTAAAAAAACCAGGAGAGGTAAAATAAGTCTAAAATCAATGTTGCCTCACGTACAACCATTAAAACTCCACAGACCAAATTGCAACATGTCAAAATCAGATCAAGTGTGTTGAAAGCTATTACTACAGTAAAAGTTTCCAGTTAAGAAACACACTTTGATTTGGGAATACGTATGCATTTTATGATTGATTTCGCCCTTTTTGGTTAAAATAAGATAAAAAGGTCAGGTTTTAGCTAACTACTACACAAGAAAGTGAATACTTCTTCCGTTGCCACATAACTTCCATGATCTGTAGCTAATAATTCTCTGCGGGTTTTTGCAGTATTGCTGTGAATATGCAGTTCAGGCTTTTTAATACCCATTTCTCTGCCTGCATGAGTAAAACAACAAAAAACCTCCCAAGAATAAACAGGATTCCCTACCACTGATAAGCATCTGATTAGCTCTAAGGGGATGCGAGAGGTGCATGCTGTGTGTTTATCTACCTGTCAAGTCATCCTCCTTTCCATGCTCCTTACAGATCAGCAGGGCAAGACCACTTTCCTTCTAAAAAAATATTTTAGATTTACTATTTCCTTAATGATTTGACATTTCAGGGCCTCTGTGGGGACATGTGATGGTGAGGTTGTAAGTCAGTGCCCTTTTGAGGTAGCACGGGATGCTCCTTCAGCAAATCCTGCCTCTGTATACAGAGCGCCTGGCTCCTTAATGGCACATTTAAGAGGTGCACAAAGGCACATGTAGGGATCCTATCCCTAATGCAATGAAGCAGAATTGAGGTTGCTCATTTCAAAAGGGGTGGGGGAGAGCCAGGGGATCCCTAGGGGCTGTGATGCTTCTTTGTGGATCCTTCCAGCCTTTCCCGAGAAGTGTCTGCTCCCTAGATCAATAGCTGGCCTTGTTGTACCATAATCCCCCTCTGCACCTGAATGAGAACACAGACGCACGCAATATGATTGCTCTCTTGTGTCTTTTTGGTTTTGGGTTCTTTTTTTTTTTTTATAAATGCCATAGAAAGTTCACCTGCATTTCATCGGTGGAGTAGAAAACACGCAACAGCTCTGCTCTCCAACATGATTTTGTTTGTTTGTTCTTGGGGAAATACTGTCTTGCAGATGGCATCATTCAAACATGGATTCAGCATCCAATTTAAAAGTGCAAGTGGTAGAAATGGGGGAAACAGTTTTATCACATGGGCTTTGCTTAACCCTTTTTCACATCTCCCATCTCCGGAGCACATCATTTACAACTGCCAGGCAAGAGGAAAGGCCTTGTAAACTTTTTGGTGTCACTTCCTTCTTTTCCAAAGTAAATTGCTTAGCAGTAGACTACACGTTTGTTTTAGTTAGCCTCAGTGTTAACTACTTTATTACATTTTTTGTGTGCCTGGTCTTATTTTTGGCAGCAGAGATTAAATCTCCCTTCTGACAGAACCCCACTGTGAAATCTCAGGCACGTCTGGTGAGTTTTGCACCAGTTCCTGGAAAGAGGGATGGTCATTTCCTGGTCTCTGTCTATCATGAGCGTACACAGCTTAGGGAGAAAGGCTGCCTTTAATTATTCATGAACTCAGTGCCTCACGCACAGAGAAACTGTTCTCATTTGAGATCTTAAGCATTATTATAAACAGCTGAGACAGGAAAACACCCTGTGCAAAGAATTGGTTAAAAGATTACAAATGCTATGTTTCTTTATATTCTCCTGTATTAAGCCTTCTGACAGGCACACGATGGTATTTCTGCCTGGAATAGTCTTCTGCCTCAAGTTCGAAGTGACAAAGCATTAATGTATGCATATATGCAGCCTACAGCTTGTTCATTAGGAAACGGAGAAGTAGAGGAGAGTATGTAGGCTAAATGTCACTAAAACTTATAAAACTCTTTGTGGCTATATAAAACTCTTCACCATACTAGAAAAAAGAACATGAAAGGAACTAGAAAAACTATCAAAAGGAGAGAATATGCGCTGCTCCACTCCCAAATGCCTGACGAGGGGTAAGTGTGACGTAAGCCAGGAGCGCATGGAGACTGCAAACTTCTATGAGGAGACCTCGGTAGCTAACTTGAATGCATTACGAAGTAAAATTGCCTGCAAGATTTCCCTGTTTTGCGTGGACTCTTGACTCAGAAGTTTGTTCTACCTGGATGCAATTGCTGCACTTTGCAATGCCTTGATCTAGTCTTCCCCATTCTTCCTCGGCATAGGTTCGGGTTTGCTCACTGTTTGTAGCACTACCAGCATTGGGGATGTTGTTATAAAGCAGAGAGAGCGTGGCCCAAAGAACTAAGAAGGTATGAGGAATAAGTGAATTCCAGTCTCAGATTACCACTTCCATATCACAACCTTGGCTTTTGCTTCTTCTCTCAGCAGGTATCTGCTGAAGAAACTGGATTTGGCTTTCCCCTCATCAGACCAGCTCACAATTTCCTACTCCGATCTGCACCTTACTTGTCATGGTTCTCCAAGTTCATGGCTGCATGTAATACACAAGAGACGATCTGCAAACTGAACAAAGAGCCAAATCTGCTAACTGCCAAATGGATGTTAAGAATTATATTTGTCAGCCACATTATTAAAAATTCATCAAATATATATTTTTGAGGCTATCCAAACTGTCACAGAGTTTAAGTCAGGTTCAGAAAGCAAGGGCAGGCAGTGGGAAATCAAGTTGTTTAATTTTAACCTTTTTAAGACAACAACTTTCAATTCAGAATGCACTTAAATGATATAAACTACCCCAAAGTTTCAGTAGTGCTATTGTATCATTACACAATGGGAAGACAGCAAAGAATGTAATTTTCAGCTGACATTACACACGGCCATACTAATTCTCACTGCCCTACTTCCAGGCCCTCACGTTTGCGCAAAGCCAACAGAGGCAGCACAGCTCACTCACAACCTACTGATGAAAACTGTTTTATTTTTCACCAAAAAGCTGTTTCATCCATTTGCATCAATCACTTTGCTGAAAATGTGAAGCCAGGCCTGCAGTTTCATTTTTTATTTTTTCTATTTTAAAACATGTGACCAAAATCAAACAAAGATGCTGCCAGATCTAACACTAATTTTTGATGAAAAATTCATTTCAGAATTCGTTTTGTTATCCCGCTTGGAATAAAAATAATTTCTGACTACAAAACAGCTTGCATAACAGAAAATCTACGCCCAATGCCTTCCTAATATAAGCAGAAAAAAAACAACAAAGCAACAGTATACCCGCTCTTAGTACTTGACTTAGTAATATATGTTATTAGTGAAGAATTCGTTGCATAGGACAGTCAATGAGTATTTCTGGTTTTAGAGCTGGCTTGAAGCTTTGTTCCAGGGGTCACACTTCCAGAGTTACAAATCAGGAAGGCAGTGCAACTCAGATACAGCATTTGACCTTCCCCATAAAGCTTTTCCTCCTGCTCTCAAGAGATAAAGAGGTAAGGTAGAGGGAAATTTCACATTTATTTATTTGTTTTCTTTTTAATATTTTTTTTTTAGCTCTCAGGATTGAGGAATAAACCTCTGATCTCTAAAGGCATGAAGTCCAGAAATACGAAACCCCCCAAAACAGGAATCAAAAGATAAGGGTCTTCTCTTACATATATCACGTCTATCCCGAGGGAGCTGACACATGTCTGTAAGTCCAGTGCTATACTTTTTTTTCACGAGACAAAAAGCAACATCACAGACAAGACATATTTTAGCAGTTTTGTCTTATTAATACGCAGAGCCACCAGATGGAGCTGAGGTTATGCTTTTAACAAGGGGGAGCACAACTAATTTCTGAAAGGATTTCAGTGAACAATATGTATCTGTATAATAAACAGACAAATGTGCATAGACACACGGCACTATGTATGCTAGGCATATTTAAGGTTTAAACAAATAATTTGAACAAGCCATAGGAACTAGTAAATGAGGTTCACAAGTCTCTCTTCTGCATGCTTTCCTGGTGTCTAATAAAGGGTTAGCTTTTCTTGACTGTGGTTCCTCTAGGAGCCACTAATACTTAAAAACTTGTAGGAGTGCAGTCCCTTTGACACCTCTGCTTCTCTTCCAAATATAATTGAAATCGGCCAGCAGCTTCAACAACTGTTAAACTAAGCAGACAAATACACAAGTCCAGACAGCAGAATTACTTAAGCCCCACAACCTGCCTTAGCAACCAAGATGTTAAATACCTAAGAGACTTAGGCACCAAAAACTGGGCTTACACTTCACAGTACTTTACATATGCGGAAAATACTATATCTATACGCACACATACATACAGTGAGCAAGTACTGCAAAGATACAGCTAAAGCATCGGTGCGAGTCTAAGGAAACCGTACCACTTCCTTCTTACGTTCTCACAGTGTGTCAGAAGACTCAGATTAAGCTACTGGGACAACAGTAAGTGATTCAAGGCAAAAGGTATATACATGCCAACTCCATTTAAAATTACTTGCTAACATTTTCTCCCGGCGTTTTAATGAAGTTGCCTTGTTAGAACTCAAATATGTCAAACTTATTTATATACAGCTGTTAATGTCTGCTACAAGATATACAGCCTGAATTAGTACTACAGTAGACCCTGGAAAACTTGATGACAGTTACTGCTCCTTTCTGCTTCGCAGTTTACATACGAAAAGGTAGCTCTTTTCTGAAGGGATCACACCCCAACCAGAAAAGATCCAGGGTAGGAGGAAGACACTGTTGTCTGCGCTGTGGAGCAACTCTGCCACAGCCAAAAGCACCTGAAGAGAACTGTCCAAAAATGATGAAGATTTGGTTTCATCAACAGCTTTGAGATTTCCAATTCTGAATTCATTAAGAAGCAAAATTAAACATGACATTCTCAGAGAAAAATAATTACTTTGGACTGATCTAAGATTGTACTACGAAGTAATTTAGATTGCATTTACACATTGCATTATAACTTGAAGATCACAGAATCACAGAATGTTTTGGGTTGGAAGGGACCTTAAAGATCATCTAGTTCCAACCCCCCTGCCATGGGCAGGGACACCTCCCACTAGACCAGGCTGCTCAAAGCCTCATCCAGCCTGGCCTTGAACACTTCCGGGGACGGGGCATCCACAGCTTCCCTGGGCAACCTGTTCCAGTGCCTCACCACCCTCACAGTAAAGAATTTCTTCCTGATATCCAATCTAAATCTACCCTCTTTCAGTTTGAGGCCGTTACCCCATGTCCTATCATAACACTCCCTCATAAAGAGTCCCTCCCCATCTTTCCTGTAGGCCCCCTTTAAGTACTGGAAGGCTGCTATAAGGTCTCCCCGGAGCCTTCTCTTCTCCAGGCTGAACAACCCCAACTCTCTCANTGACGCAGGTGCAGGACCTTGCACTCGTGATGAAGCCATTAAAAAAGAAAATTGGAGACTTCCCAGACCCAAAATGGGATGTTTTGATGTTGTTCAAGCTTTTCCTCCCCCAATCCTTCCAAAATAGCAGCACAGAAATCAATTCACTTTCAGGAAGTATTTGGATTGTGATGACACCAAAATGAATGTATCAGTTTCACCAAGGTTTCTCCAGCTCACCTCATTCTATGGTCCAGTTCAGCCCTTGAACCTTCAAAACTCATATAATGTACTAATAATTACATTTTACCAGGACTGAAAAATTTGCCCAGATGTCCTGAAGCCTGACTGCATTTCTCCAGATGGCGTAAACTCCAGGAGATTTAAAGCATTCAGCCACATGGGGTTCATCACCCACGTCCCTCCTCCCAGCCACCTTCAAGAATTCTTTTTGCTAATCTTCTTCATGTCCTATGCTTCCTTTGCAGTAACCAATCTTTTTCTGGACCTCTTTGCCTGCAAAATCTTTCCTGATCATTCACCCAGAGCTCCACGTCCAGCCAGAGTTGCTCCCTCCCACAGCTGGTGCTGGGGTGACAACCCAAGTGCTGCTGATTGCAAAGGAGTGCCAGAACTGCAGCCCATGCCTGGAAAAACGTAAAACAGCCAGCAGGGAACGGCATCCCCTGGGAAATGTTTCTTTCATTAGGCAAGGAGGTCATGCCCTTATTAGCCTCCAAAGCTGATGTGCAATTCCCCTTCTGGGCTGGAGGCTCTCACCTAATGCAGCCCTGGCCTTTTGCTGCGCAGCAGAACCTGCTATTGAAGCGAGTTCTTCCTCTGTACTAAAGTATTCATGCTCCACATGAAAGGCATAGAAGGATGTGCCTCCAGAAGAAAAGATACACTTTTTTTTTTTAGCTATTTTTCCCATAACCACCACTGCACATAAGCTTTGTCTTTTCCTGACTTGGGAGAGAGCTGTTGGTGAAGGGCATTTTTGCAGCTTGCATGATCTGAAGCTGCTGCTGGCTGGCAGATGTCTGAGCTGCTGAGACAGAAAAGTCTTTTCCCCCCACCCTATATCCTCCGCCCAGTGCCTTGACTACCACAGAGTATAAAGCGCCTTCCTACATCATCCCATGAAGACTGTTAAATACTACAACGGGGGCAAGAGGTGTCTACCGTGCAACCTTCTGACACTTGCTATGAAAAGAAAATGCCTCCACTACAGAACTGGCTTTAATTGTGTCCTCCAGCCCCAAAGGTTACACCACAGCATCTCTTTGCTCTGCAGTTCTGACAGCTTGTGCGAAGCGAGGCCCTGCTGCCAGTGGAGTTCAATCAAGTTGGGTAGCTATTCACTCCCAGCCTCAGGAGCCATGAGATTAGCAGCCAAGGTGGAGGCCGCATTCCCAGATGTCTCTTAACTTGCCTGTGACTTACCAGAATCAAACTAATATTTCTAAGGGCTTCAGCAAATCCACAACCTGCGCTCTCATGGCTCAGCTCTAAATTAAGGATGGAAGAACCTATGCACTAATGCCGTGGGTCTTTGGGAACAACACTGCTGTCGAAAGGAGAGTTAAGGGGCATCCTACTCTCAGCATAGATTTCTAAGAGATAGCTTCGTTCTTTTTCTCAACACCTTGAGCATGAGATGGCTGAGAATTGCAGAGCTGTAGACCCATCACCTCCTTTGCCTTCTTCATATGAGATTTTATCATTAACTGTGCAAAGCAGGCAGTTTTCCAAGATTTATAGCTGCTTCAATACAAAGAGTTTCCAGTATACCACACCTAACTACCACTCGATAAACCACAACATCACTGGCACATGTTCCACTTGTATGAACACGCAGAGGAGTAGACAAGAAACTGAGGATAAGAGTCAGGATACAGGGTAACATGTCAGTGCACGTATTCAAAAGTTATAGTCAGCAACATTGGTGTCGGGTCCAGCCCTGGATCCATAAGAAATATAGAATTGGGCTAGAAGTTCCAGTGCCAGCTGAACTTTCAAGTTCCATCAGCACTCTTTAGATATGACAAACCCCAGATGGGAGTAAAATGCTTTGAAACTGTTTCCCACTGAAACAGTTCTCATCCTGAAGGATGCACAAACCCTAACACAACAGAGAGTTTGAGGTCACCGGAATCTGATTCTACATTAAAGCGGTTTCCTTGGTAACCAAAAGTCAAAGCAGCCTTCAAACAGTGCAAACACACAAACCTTTCACTCCTTACAACTTTTCAATTAAAGAGGGACAAACACACATTTAAATTACGAAGTGGTAAAAGCTTTCTAAAGTGCCCAACCCAGCGTAGCAAGCTCTAACTGCAATATATCTCACTTAGATAACAACACTGACGACACATTTTCAAGGACAACCATAAGACGTAGCACAAAAAGGAGTAACACAATATGCTTTTACACTGCACTTAGTGCAAGCATCACAAGGTCTTTTTTCCTGAGTCCATGCCACAAGCACCCAGTCTGGATACACGGGGGAGGATATAAGGCCACTTTTTGACCTTTGCTGCTCTTGTGAAATCCAAGCTCTACTGCCTTCTAGACAGATACTGGTCTGATACTGGGCACGGTGGTAGCTCTAGAGCATCCTGCCACAGCACCAAGGTCCCCAAAGGCAGGTGAGGCCACGTGCTAAGCTTTGAGGTGGAGCCTGTGCAGCAGCAGCGAGTGAGGCAGAGCTCAGGTCACCACTTGTAGTGGGGCCCAAGCCAGCTGGGTGGTGCTTCAGGGTGGAAGCATGAAGTAGCAGTGCCACCTTCTACCAGCAGAGTAAAGGCTCGTTCCTCGATTCTGTAACGCCTGGGGAAGCGCGGGTTTGAAAGAAGCACGCTGCTGGCCAAAACCTGCTGTGGCAATACAAGAAGTTGCCTTGGATGTAGCATTCGGGCTGGGAAACCTGAGACGCAAGAAATAGAAAAGGCAGAGTTATGCCTGATGACACAGCCTGAAATGATGATACGAGAACCTCCCTGACGCCAGAAGAGGTACACTTTTTTACGTCAGGGAGAGGCTGAACAAGGGACTCGTTACCACTATTACTTTACGTTGCCAAAGAGACACTATGAAATTGAGTCTTTCGCCTTAAATGACAGTGTGGGGTACACAGTTTTATGCACCATGTCTTGTCACTACAGAAGATGGGACTTTCTGTATACAGATGGGTTTTCTCCAGGTGCGTACTTCTTACATACCAAGCCTGGTGAATAAATAGGCTGGAAATGCGGATACCCAACCATGTAATGAACACAAGCGAATTGCTAACAATGAGACTGAAAATATTCGGCTTCAGGCAGAGAACAACATTTCAGACCAATATTTAAAGTTTATCATTAATAGCCTGAGAGGGATTAGTGGCTTATAAGGAGTAGTAGCAGATACGCTTTAAGAATAAGGCTCACTGCCATGATTAAAAGGCATTTGCCTGATCCCACGAAGACCTGTAGTCCTCTGTGTGTATGCATATGCACGCATATTCTCATTTTTATGGAAGATCACCCATCTTTCTCTTCCTAAGGATTTCATGGCTTTATGTACATTCTTGTTACATTGAGAATCTGCAATAATGTTACCAATGAAATTGTCTATGAATAATACATTACTGCATTGCATAAAATAGTCAATGATTTCTTGAGGGATAATGAAAACTACTAGTACTCACCGGGTGTTCAGGCCAGGCAGTACATTGCTAACTAATTTATTTTAGTCTTTGTTAAATAAAATATACAATTCATTCATCTCTAGTGTCATATATCATACAGCACCAGAGCAAACGGGAAGCTGATCTGAGCACCCAGAATGGTATCGACAGCCCATAGCTCAGCTCTGCTGCAGCACAATTACATGAGGACACAGAGGACACATTGGTATTCTGCACTGGAAGGCAGGAGTCACTGCTCAGCGTTTGGCCTGATACTCATAAAACCTGAGTTTCACGAGCAGTGCAGAATCTGAAACAGCCACCGTCGTGCCCATTAGTCAAAAGAAAGAAGCAAAAAGGCTAATCAGCCACATCTTCACAGGTAGTAGGGGCAGTGTGAACCAGCTGGTGGATCCTACCCCGTGTTTTGCCAGGACTGCCTTTTCTACCTCAGCCACCTGCTAGGACACGATGTGTTAGTGAAAGACTGCATTTGACACCTCAAATATTTAGATAACTTTTGTTTCAGCCATTTTATACTTAAGCACTTAACCCATTAGCCTCTGCAAAGCCCACCTGAAGAAAAGCTCGCTGTCTAGTGAGTGCATCAAGCCAAACTGGCAAATGGTGACCTATATTTCCAAAATACAACTCTTACTTTAAGTAATGCTACTGCAAGGTGCAAGCAGAATTGCTGAGTAGAAGTCAACAAAATAAAAAGTCTGGTTTGGAGGGTTTATTTTCTTTTTCAAAAATAAAGACATACAGGAAAATACACAGGAAAACCTATTTTACTAAATAGAGCTGGTTTCCTGAAGTACCTGCTTCTACTGTTTACTTTACAAAATACTTCTTTTGAAAACAGCATTTTCATGTATACTGCATGTTCCAAGGTTCATTAAAATTAATTAACATCCTAGTCTTGACAGTGGATTGTCTCTATCGGGGCTGAGAGCTGTTACTGCCTTTCATGACCCGAAGCCACGACAGCACGTGTTGCAGAGGAGAGCCCAGCCAGAACCTCACTTGCATTTGTGAGCCACATACAGAATGTGCTTACAGAGGACATAGAAAAATTTTGTAAGAATGCTTGATGCTGGTCCTGCAGTGACTCTGTTTTGGTTCAATACCAACTGACTTTCAGACGCACAGTGCTCAGCCGTCGGATCCACCTCAGAGCAGGTTCCTAGGGAATACGGTAATTCAAACATGGATCTGTCCCAAACAGGCTAAAGCATTTGCAGAATTGCCTGGCGTTACTGCGGCAGGACAGGAGTCTTTGGTCAGACCACTACACCACTTATGTTCTTACCCTCCTGACTCCCATCGTAGCAGCAGAGTCTATACAATTCCCTGTGAAGCTTGATATCACGATTCACATGAGATGTCTGTGAGCTACCACCTGAGAAAAACTGGCCAGTGTAGACAACTGGTTGCTGAGCATGGGGGATCAATCTGAAAGGGTGCAAAAGTAGCTCTTAAAAGCATCCGGGAAGTCTGGGCTGTTTAGAAACCAAGATTCCCAAGCCCAGGCATAAAAAACCCCTGCATCTCTTCCATACCTTACACAGACGATTCTTCACAGCCTGCTGCCATTCCCCACCAGCTAGGCTAGAGGAAAGTTGGCAAGAAAAACCCAACTTCTAATACACCAGCCCAGCTCTCGGTTTATAGAATAAACACAGGAGACTTTTATGGGAAAGAGAAAGGGTTATAACTTGATTAGTGGAACAGCAAAGGGTTTTCTGCCTAAGAAGAACAAGGGGAAAGAAGGAAAGGAACTATGTATCCAAATGGATGGTATACAGGCACCTGAGTTGAGCAGCTTATTTTGAAGATGCAGGAAATGCTTTCAAGTGTATTTTGCTGTAATAAAAAAAAAACCAAACCACCAAACACACAGACAAAACCATTAAGCTGAAAAGAAAATTAAATCCCCCAAATAATGAACTCCAAAGCAGCAGCAGTGAACTGATATACAGGATTTCATCCGTATGAAGAATGATTATGATCTTTCTTAAGAAACTGCAAAAGACTTACAACCTCTAAGTTAGCAACTTACTAAACTCTGGCTGCCAGGGAAAATAACAGCAACTGCTTCTAACATTTTGTTCTGTAGACAGACTCTATGATTCGGGGGGGGAAGGGAAGAGCAGCAACCAGAAAAACTTCACGCTCATCTGCTCTATTTCCATTTTGCATTATTATTCCTCCTGTGTATTGCGGTGTGCATGCGAACTCATTCCCTGGGAATATGAAACCTGAAGCCACTATTTCTTACAAGGCAAGTTTCTAAACAGTCTAATCTCACTGCCTTTCTTTATGGATATAATCTCCATTTCTCTAGGTATTACCCATCTGCCTGAAACCTCAACTGTACTCTTTAAAGCAACAGGCTTTGTCACTAAGTTGTGAGTTTACCAAAACTTTCTGCTTCCCATGAATATCTCCTGGCTCTCTGGACAACTGGCCATCGTACAAGTCCAAACCCAGCAATCCATAATACGTTAAGAAGGACTGCTCGTGGCTGGTGACATCAATGTTGAAAAGTAAATGGTAGTGGCCTGCTTCATACTGCAATCCACAAATCTCCCAACTTCCCTCAGAAATTTGGTCCTTCCTGTGGAAGACCAAAGCTCGGAACGGCCAATGATACAGCATAGGAGCAAAAAAGATTATCTAGTCTATTTGCGTCTTAAATATTGATATCTAAATCATATATGTTTTGAACTAAAGCGTAACAATTGAAGCAGCAGCAAACGGCTAGCTGTTTCATCCTTTCTTTCTCAGGCACTTTTTCACCCCCCCTGAGCAAAAAGATTCAGTTGTCCCATTCCGCAGGGGGAGAAACGGGAGTGCATTAAAAAGGATGCATCTCGCCCCTGCCCAAGTGACAAACCAGGAGTTAAGCTGAGATCAGCACTGGGTGTCCTGGGCTCCAGCCTAATCTGCCACCTCGGGCAGGCTGCACTAACGTGCCAGAGCAACGTCAAAGCACATTTAATCCAGTAAATCCTTCTGGTGTGGCGCTGTGGTAGTGCACCGGTGGGAGCCCACAGGACGGATCAGTGCTTCCTGAAGGAAGTTTTTTTTGTCTGATACAGCTCCTCAGGAATACATTTCCATGAGAAATCAATTTGAATGCTTTCCAAGGAAGTGTGACACTGCCTGGCTATACACATTTCAGCATGGCCCCTTCGCTGTCATCTTCTAAATCAATTTCTTTCACTCGGTGCCAACGCAGCATATTAGTTTTTAAGTTGTCTTCTCGCTGAATAAGATATGGCAAACCTGTGAATTTTATTGGTTATAAGAAAGCTTTGAGAGGGAGAACAGTAGAAAAAAATATCAAAGCTAGACTTCAGACCATATATTGCTTTTTCTTTCAACAGCAGAGGGGAAAAAAAAATTATTCTTTATCTTGTAATGTGATTCTTTCCATAAGGCATTGATAATGCAATTCATGAATTTGGTATTGGTAGTCTTCACCATTTTCCTTGTATATATTCCAGTAGCACGAGCCTGTCCAAACGTTGAAAAGTGTCCTGCCCTAAATATGTCAGCACAAGAGCAAACCAGAAGCAGCTGCATGGGACAGGGGTGTTTATGTGAGGGGAAGTTACCCAACATTAGCAGACATAAAGCTAGCCAGAAGCTCAAGGAGATGAATTCAGAGTTTTGGGCTAGCTTTTTAATTCATTGTTTTCTTCTTATACAACCTCAGCTTTCAAGAAAAAAAGTGAGTACTCCAGTAGTTTCTTTTCTAGCCCCAAAAGCACTAAGGTTGCATGGCTTCTGTTACAGAAACGCGATTTTGAGGCAACAAGCAAAATTAAAAATGTTAACCAATAGACTACTTCCAAAGCACTTTATGGAGAAGGCCAAAACCATCGCTCGTTTTTTGAAACACAGCCAGGCACAGAAGACGAAGAACAACGAAATGAGTCAGTCACGGCAGTCTAACAGCCAAAGCAGACCCCACATTTCAGTGCTGTGCCCACTAGCCTGAAGTCATGTTCTTGGGAGGTCTAAAATTGCCATTAGAAAAAAAAATAATTAGCAAGCATCAGATACACTCCTGCTACAGGAAAGGGAAATTCATATAATAATAACCTATGGAGCACTTAAGTGAAGTAGCTTATCACCACAAAGTCAGGTTGCTGTAGAACTGTGTAGGATTATACCAGCCTACAAAATAGTCCTACAGAAAATGGCACATCCAAAACGACACACCGTCAACCCTGCAAGTTTAACTGATTACAATTCCTAAAATAAAATATCTAGGTTGGATTTTCAAAGGGCAGAAGACATTCAGGCATACATTTCCTTCCAATCAACTTTCAATGTGAAGGGTTTGATGCATTTCTGCTTTGATTTTACTTTACTTTAAATAAGAACCGCACTTCACATTTTGTTTGAACAGGCTTGACTCTTGATACAAAAGTCAGCCTTGTGATATTCCAAGCACATACAACCCTAGAGACCTATAAACGTCATTTGATGATAATATTCCCACTTACGTGACAAACAAGAATTTTAACACAGGGAGGGAAATGTTTGTGCTGCATTGCCTTCCTTGGTGACCGGTGACTCATCACTGATCGGGGCTGATATTAGCTGCAGCAGATCATAATCTAAACTTCTATATTTTCAAATGCTTTGACTATGCACAATGGTGTGTAAATGCCAAATAACATTGTTTTATTTTAACAGCACTTAGCACTATTCATGCACAACTGAATCAACCTATAACCACTTGGACACACGAGCACTCTGTACTGTAAGAAACAAAAAGGAGCAGTTAAACATCAGTTTTCACAATAATTAATATTAGCTAATTCTAGCAGACTAGCTTGCCTCTCTCTTGTAACGACAATTCATGCCTGACGGATAAACAAAATGCTCTCTAACACAAATGTATTGAGATAATGTACTGTAACAAAAATACTGTAACATCTAATGGCAGGTATTCAAGGCTTACCTTTATTTGCCACTACTATCATGAGCATATATCCAATATCCATACAGTGTTCCTAAGCACTGCATTTGCCGTATAGTGTGTATTAAACTTCTTTGAGCTGTTCATAGTGGATAAAATAAATTTTATAGGACATAAAACAATCCGCAAAGAAAACAGTGCTTTGGGAGAGGTAACTTCCTTATCTTCTTAAGTAACCTACAGTCACTGTAACAGTGCCTGGAAAGCACTGCCACCAGCTACCGGTTACGGTGCTAGCTGATGCGGATTTAACCACTCCATCGTGTTTGCAACTGTCTACGCTATGTTACCTGCTGTTCTGCGCTTTTCCCCACATTGCGTCACCTGCTTGTTCACCTGCTGCACACTGCCAGGCTCCTAGAGCATGAGAGCTGCTGGAGGAGGCGGAGGAGGAGGAGGAGAAGGAGGAGAACGCCTCTGCCCTGCTTGACTGCAGGGCACCAGCTGCTTTGGAACCCTCGCGCCTGCTGGGCCTCCTTGAGAGGCTGCAGCACCCACGGATTATAGACGGCAACATCTCGGTACTGAGAACAGCTTGAATCAAATCCATGAAGCACAGCAGGGCTGCTCCATGAGCACCGATTAAAACACCTGCAGGATCTTTGTTTTGATTTCCCTTTGAGGCCAATAGACTGAGGCAATTAGCAGCAGGTTTTAGTGACTCATGAAGCATCAATATAAAGCTCTTCTTCAGAGTTTTGCAATCATGACAAGCTAAGTTACTCTGAATTGTACATGTACAACTATACAGAGACCGTAACAGACCAATAGGACCAGTTCTTACCACTTCAATATTAGCATTCATTTTTTTCTTTATTAAGCTCACATTTTCTAAGTCTCCTAGAAGACTAAGGCACACACACACATATTTTTTTCCTACCCGATTTAACTCACTGCTAAACTGTAACATGTGAGCCAGATACGAGCCCTGCAGCCCAGGTACTGGAAGCATCTGGTTTGCGACCAGTTGCATACTATGTTCGTCTGAGATACACAAAGTATACGCATACTCAAAAGAGAAAAGAAACCAGCTCACAATTTTACATTACTGCAGCTTGTTCTGAGCCAGCATGGGCATCTCTGCTGTACAGCAGTGGGCCATGTAGATGTACCCTAGGGGAGGTTACTCGTTGAATTAATGCTACTGATATATGAGAAGGTTTCCTGTTCCTACAGATAGCTTCTGTCAAGAATTCTCCCTTCTGCAAAAGATTCATAATTTAAAGAGAAAGGGCACTAAATAATTTCTGAAGGTGATACTTATGAAATGAAACCATTTTTCATGGCAGAGCCCCAAACAAAGGATTATCTGTCAATGAATCTATCATGGGTGACATCTGTGCTCCCAGGGGGTCAACCCCCCTGTAAACAAACAAAAGGCTCTTTTAATTATTCACCACGGCCTAGAGAAGAGGAGGAAGAAAGCATCCATTTTTCCTGAAATGTAGGTTGACAGACCTACATTGATGAGACATTTACATAAAAAGGACGTTTTCCTTATGCAGGGACACAGATTGTTTCCAATATCCTCTTTCTATTAGGGAGCGGCAGGGAATATCCTATATAAACCAAGTGCTCCTAAGTTGTGGGATATAAACTATTGATTGTTCTTAAGTTTAAAGCTAAAGAATAACAACATTCCTCAGTAGTCTCTGAGATCTGTTAGTCTAAAACTTGGAGAGTCATTTAAAAAAATCAAAAGCAGCGATTTCCTGTCTCAACTTTAATGATGAGGAGGACTTGAAATCTACTTTCCTCCTCCCAGTGCCACTTACCAGTGGACAAAAGAACATATAAACTATTTCACAGTCGAAGCAAGAACCTGACAGAGAAGCCCAAAATGGGTAGAATTAAACTCTTCTCACTCTTCTAAGCACGCCTCAAACTATGTGCCGCTTTTTCCTTGTTTACCGCTTGGCCATCAGAAAAGATTTCACCATTCTCACTGCAAAGCAGACTCTGGTTAGGGGCTTTTCACTGGCTCAGAGCTGTGCCATCACAACTGTCTGTTTGGCCCTGTGCACTTGGGGCGAGATAGATGCCACTAAGAAATCCATGCTGAGGCCTTATACGGCCCTGAGCCTCCCTGGCATCATGAGAGAGCTGGAAGCCAGGATGTGGCACTGAAGATGTGAGCTCATTCAGTCTTCCAGCGAGCAATTTGAGACAGAGTAGAAACAGAGGCTCACAGGGACTTTGCGTCGGTTTAGCTGGAAAAATGCTAACAAACAGCGTGTGTCATGCAAGACTTTACAACTGAACTCCAAGTTGCTTCTGTGAGCATACTGGTAACAAAGTTTTGGAGAAGTAGTGTGTATCAGAGACGTCCTCATTAGATGCTGCCTCCTAAGGACTCTGCTTGAAAGGGCTGAGGTGGGGAGCCTGCGGTCAGCCTTAATTGAGCAATTCCTTCATGTTAACCTCTTTAACCAGGCCTCCCAAATTTTCTCTCCAAGTTGCTCTGAAACTGAGTCACTTGAGCTAGAGCTGACATGCACTGCTGTCTGCCAGTAATGAGCTCTCGTCCATAACAGATGCGAAAGAACTTAGGGATTCTATCACACCACTTCCCCATCACTGCTACACCCAAGTCGTCCGTGGTCATACTAGCACACAAGGGGGACAACACAGTGGAGAACGCGGCGTGTAAAGCACCACAGATGGTATTTCCTGAACTGCGCTGGGTTTTGTCATGTGTAAGTGTACTTGCATCTAAATATACAGTTTTCAGCATTTATTACAACTGAAAAAACATACACTTTACTGCTAAAAAATCATCCATTCCAGTCTAACAGGTCCCACTGGTGAATAATGCCATGCACGAGTTGCACTGCTGAAGATAAATGAGCTAGATTACCTAAGTAATATCTCATCCATCTGAGTAAAAGGTGCTAAACGGTGTATGAATATATGTAAAGCCAAGTGACAGAAGTACATACTCATTTTCGAAAAAGGAAAAAGTAATAGAATAATGTTATACCCAGGCTTTCTAACACAGCTCAAATTAAGGGTGGAATTTCACTCTATCATTATTTCCATTATATGCTTTTATTTGGAAAGGTTAAGAACT
Source organism: Stercorarius parasiticus (assembly GCA_013396915.1). Lineage (NCBI taxonomy): Eukaryota > Metazoa > Chordata > Aves > Charadriiformes > Stercorariidae > Stercorarius > Stercorarius parasiticus. The sequence goes on along the minus strand of VWZL01005861.1, from coordinate 1,357,579 downwards.
CGGGTATTAAAATGCACTCTTGGAAGAAATTTCACAGGTAGTGCATTCCAGCATGAAAAATCAGCATTATATATCAGGAGAAGGAATTGTTTGTAATTTTTACATCAGAATTCAGCACACAACAATTCTCAAACTTTTCCATTTCTTTCAACTAAAGTATCAGATGTCTGCGTTCATAATAAAGCTCTTAATGAATAAACAATCAGTATCTCATGAAGTATACACCAGGGCAGACACTGCAATTACGGAATTTTTCACGGAATTTTTCAGAGTTGTAAGGGACCTCTAGAGACTGTCTAGTCCAACTCCCCTGCTAAAGCAGGATTGCCCAGAGCACAGTACTCAGGACTGCATCCAGGTGGTCTTGAAAGTCTCCGGAGAAGGGGACTCCACAGCCTCCCTGGGCAGCCTATTCCAGTGCTCTGTCACCCTCACTGTAAAGAAGTTTTTTCTGATTATTACCACATATGTTTAAAAAAAAAACAAAAAACCACACAAAACTCTCCTCGACTACACGTATTGCTTAATTCTTCCAAATTTCAGGACGCAAGATGCAAAATGATAGCATCTGTTGTCTTCTCTCCTGACAGAGCATGGGCACTTGGGAAAACCTGAAGGCAAGGAGAAGCTGTAAGAGCGTTGCACCTAACCTATTTAAAGCCAGGTACCATCTCTTAGCACAAGGATATTGCTACAGCTTCAGAATTCTCATAGAAGGTGTTCAAACCCTAACATAAAGACAGCAACCATTGGACTGACAGACACAGCAAACCCAAGTCCCCACAGCACTGGGTGCTCTGCAGAGCTGCAGAGTGCTGACACCTGCAGTAAAGTGCCCACCATATGGAGGTGATATAATGTGTGGGGAGCTGCCTGGAAAGTTTGTTTCCAAATACCGCTTTAAAAGATGACCTTTGATGATTTGCATTTGTACACTGTTGTCTTTTTAGTTAAACAATGGGAAATTTTATGACACGCTTCTACTATATCTTAAGATTAAAAAAATCTTATGGTCTGCTTATACTGCTATTTTCCATGCTATTCAAGCGAGAGCAATAAAGACAAATTTCACTTCAGCAGGATCCCTTTAATTAGTCTGCAATGAGCTTTGCCCTGTTAGAGGTTTACGGCAAATTTTGTGGAAAATGCTCTATGCAATTCTATTTAGTCTTACTCCACCCCATACAAATACCCCATAAAATATTTTAAAAGCCTACCATTATAGGAACGTGCTGTTGAACGAGTCATAATACTGAGCTGGCAGTGCTCTCACTTGGGAGAAACGCTGCCCAAACCACCACCACTTATAGTTTACAGAAGAAGGAAAAGGCATATCTCTATCAGGAAGGTGCAAGGTGTTAACTTAATGTGTGCTCATTCAGCTGAGGCCATTTGACCATTCCTGCAGCTTGCAAGAGGTCCTGATGCCCAGCTTGTTTGTAGAGTGTCCAAAGTCCAAATGTCACACCAGCAGCTCCTTGTAGGTGGGGGAAACAAAGGCAGGAGAGATGAAATGGTATGACAGAGATACCCAGCCCATTTTTGTGGCAGAGCCTGAAATTGCAAGTCTAGTGGCCTGATCACCAAGAGGAGCTTTTTCTAATCAAAAGCTTCTGTGAGAGTAAGAGGAGAAGCAAAACACAGGCTGAGCTCCTAAAACTAAGGATGCTTCATGTTATGGCCATTGATCTGGCTACATGCAGGTTTAGCCTCCAGTCTAACAACAGCTATGTTCATTGGTGGTAAGCTACTACCATGTGGACAATAAAGAGCGGCAAAGGCTGCAGAAGGAAAGAGAAGGGTAAAACTTTCAAAAAGCAATGTATATTGCAATATATATACAATTCAGGCTACTTATTTCAAAATGTAAATGCAGGTTTTAAAATCTCCCCAACAGACAACCTCTGCTCTGTGAAAAGCAAAATGACTGTTAAGCCTCATAGCGGTTATTTAATTTTCTCCCACCCTTGTCTTAAACAAAAGGAGCAAGAACAAAAGTGCCAATTCCTAAAGGCTTAATTCTCAAGCCACAGTGTCATGCCAAAATCTGCTTTGCATTCCCAGGCAGGAAGGCCCCAGACTCCAATGGGAACAGCACATAAACATCTGAGGACAGAGTTTGGCTCCAGACACACATTTGCCTCAAAGCAGAAATATTTGGTTCTCAACTTTTATGGTTGTTTGAAGTGGTGTCTCTCTAGCACTCAAGAGGAATTGGGAGTGACTGTGAGCATATTCCGATCTTACCTTCTAAAAATAAACTCCTTTCTGTATGCATCCTGACACTCAGCACAAAGATAATAATAATAAGCCATTGTTAGAAACAGCACTGTATGATGAGCTACACCAAGCGACTTAGCGCAGAAGAGTGCCTAAATTACAGCCTGGCATACAGAAAAAAGAAATTGCAACAGGGGAAAAAAGGATGGGAAAGGTGACGCCAAATGCTTTCCAAAAGTGGTTTAGTCATCCTTACAAGACGACATAACCAACTGCTTGACATCCAAATGTTGATGTCTATCAAAATCATTAACAATCAATATATATCATCTGGCTTTCTGGCAGCCACCTGAAAATAAATTTGCATAAAATCAGGACACAACTGGAAATCTATGCCATGACACCAAATTACAGCACTAAATGGAAACAAAGATAAATAAATAAGCCTGGGTCCAAGAATGAAGCCCTGGAAGACACAGGAATTAGTCACTGTAGAAACAGTTGTAAAGTAGATAGACTGAACAAACTTGGAGAGAAGCGTCTATCCAAGAGGAAAACCAAATCAAAACTGTGCCTGTGGTTCCAAGGCAGGAGGGAAAGGGGCAATGCGTTGCTTCACTGTTGACATCAAGTGCAGTTGTTTTTCGAAGCACTTGCAGATCAGACTTTCAGCATGAAACAGAGAAGCACATCCATCAAGTCTTTCTTACTCCTGAAGGCCACCGCTGCTGCACAGACTGATGGGACAGGCAGATGGGTTAAAGTGAGGACAAGAGAAGGACTGAGAGGCAGGTATTAGTTGTGTTTGAAGGGAGTACCGTAGAGTTTCTCACTTGTTGGAAATTTAGTTTACAGAGAAGGCAACATCAACACCACCCTGTCCCCTTTCAAAGAACAGCTACATAAAATTTTGGACGTAAAAATTATGCTCCTGTTTCTTAATAAAGCACTAATAAGGGAATTAGAAGTATTAGTATTTAAATCTTACCACTTTCATTAAGTTTTCTGGCAGTCCCACCTATGACTTGTCTATTTAACACCAAACTTTCTCAAGGATGTATTTCCTGTATTTCAAAATCCCATGTCACTCCACCTTCCTGACCTTAAATGCAGATCCTGAAAATAATTCCTCAAAGACCAGGGCAGATGTTGTCCGCTCCATCCTAGAGGATGAAGACTTGTCAGCACTGGATTTGGGTAGAAGATCACTTTAAAAAATTGAGTTCAGTGGTACAAAAAGTATTTGAGGCTATCAAAACTGAGGTGAGAACTGAATCTGCCCAACTTCAGCAGAAGTCCTCTCCTAACCCTGTCCTGAAGAAACCAGTTCCAGAGCTACATAACAACTCTTACTCCTTCAGATGTGCTACAATCCCTGTTGCACAGAGGTGAAATGAATTTTTTCTTCATCTGAATATAACACAGTGTTTCCAAACACGCATACTCAGATGGTACACTCAGTCATTTTCAATAAATAGCATTAAAGAAAATGGTTTCACAGGAGCTACTGGCTTTAAAGGATAGCTTAAAAAATACATTTACCTGCATCATTGTTCCTCAACAGTCAAAACACAAGCAAAAAGACATAACACAACCAACCAGCCAAATTTAAAGGCCTCTCTTTAAAAATGTTGCTGTTTTTTAACACTACTATACTATGAAGTTTGACAGGGAGATAACAAAAGCAGTGGTAGCAAAATCTAATCCGAAAGGTAGCTGATTAAAGAAATATATTGTGGGTCACTTGAAGACTGGCAATGACTGGTTTTGACAGGAAAGATCTCAGAGAGAAGTCAAGCTGTTTTATGTAAAGACACAACCACATTGTAAATCACTCATCTGAAAGTAGTGGCCAGTATTTGGCTTTAAGCCATTGCAGGAGAACTACATTGCAGATCTTGTGAAAAGCACAAAATTCATTGCAGAACTCCTAACTCTGAAACAAGTTTTTTAAGCCATAGCCCATCCAAAATTATCTTTTCAATTACTTTGGACTCTCTCTTCAAAAGAGTTTTAGACTTAAGCTTTTCATGCCCAAAATATTGAGCAGAATCAAATGGAGTTCTCTGTCCCACCATAAATCTTCTGGAACCACAGATTTCAAAGGAAAAATTCTGCAGCTTTATTACTAATCTGTCAGAACCACAGTGCCCAATACAAATGATCCTCCTTTTTAAGAGCTTTGTTCTCCGTTAAAGGTGGAAAATACTGTCTTTTATGAATCTGTTTTCTCTTAAGCTATTACTAGTACTCTGCTAAATCATTAATACAAACACCAGGGATGTTTACAATTTTTTGCAAGTGACAGTTTTTTCAAAGTAGTGCTGAATATATCTACATTTTTTTAAATACCTTCTCCCTCCTCCTGTTTTTCCACCTAAAACCAAACGAATAGTCAATACTTAGCAAAATGAAAGGGCAGGGAAATTGTGAAAAACTTAACGGCATGAACACAATCAGTTCAATAGAACTAAGAAACTCATTGAATGGTTTGGCAGAGCAAAGCTGAAATAATTTTTTTCAAAATATGATACCTAAAGTCAACCTGATATTCAGAAATACTTTTGCACACAATTTTCTATGGAATTTCTGGAATCTACACTCTTGAAATTAGCAGGAGCTTTCAGGAGCTCAGGATTTTTGAAAATAGAGGCAAATCAAATCAGTTAGTTGCCTGAAGATACACTAAGCAACTTAAGTGTGGACACATCCTGCAAGACTGATTCAGTGCTGCAAATGTGCATAACAAGAACCACCTTACCTTGAGTGCCTTAAATGACCCAGTATTTCCCAAGCACACCAAGGTAAGCTGTATGACAAGCTGTGCTATCTCAAAGAGTATAATGAAGCAGATGTTTATAATTGTTGCCCCTTTACTAGCAACCTCTACTAGCAGCATTTAAAATCACTATATGCACCAAAAAAACCTAGATAAAGCCTTGCAAGCACAAAGATGTTAGACCTTTGTCTGTAAGATGATGTATACTACTCTAGCACCAAACACGGAGGCTTCTGCTGCTCTCAAGCAGTCTATAAACACATAGTGAGGGACAACGTCTGTTGGGCAAAAAGACAAAGTGGGAGAAGAGGAAGCATGCCATGCAGGTACTTGGTTTAGGGCGAGACAGCAGGAACCGAGCAGAGAGCTATGGTGGTCATGGTAAAGCCGCTCCAGAGCTTCTTTCCCAAGACGCCAGCCCTTCGCAGCCATGACACTGAACACAGCCTGTCCCAAGGCAAGGACTGCAGGCATTTTGGATACCTGACTGGTAAATGTGAATGACACATGACAGCAAATGACAGATGTAAGAAGAGAACATAAGAGGCTGTAGTTCCTGTCTAGTGGTTTGTCTGTCTCTCAGACATTTACCATGCAAAGATGAAATTTTATTTCACATAAACATTGCACTTCTGCTTGCTTTTTAAGTGATTTAAACATTTACCTGCTCACATGACCAAAAAGGACTTCCCAAGCTAATAACAGACAGTAAAATCAACTTGAGAGATGATAAAATCACAGCTCCAGAGTCACAAATAGAACAGAACCATAAGATCATTTAGGTTGGAAAAGACCATTAAGATCATCAAGTCCAACCATTAACGTAGCACTGCCAAGTCCACCCCTAAACCTGTCCCGAAGCACTACATCTACCTATCTTTTAAATACCTCCAGGGATGGTGACTCCATCACTTCCCTGAGCAACCTGTTCCAATGCTTGACAACCCTTTCGGTGAATAAATTGTTCCTAAACCTCCCCTGGTGCAACCTGAGGATGTTTCCTCTTGGTCTATTTGTTACTTAGGAGAAGAGACCGACCCCCACCTCGCTACAACCTCCTTTCAGGTAACTGTAGAGAGCGGTAAGGTCTCCCCTCAGCCTCCTTTTCTCCAGACTAAACAAACCCGGCTCCCTCAGCCGCTCCTCATAAGACTTGTTCTCCAGAACCCTCACCAGCTTCATTGCTCTTCTCTGGACCTGATCCAGCACCTCAGTGTCTTTTTTGTGGCGAGAGGCCAAAAACTGAACACAGTATTCAAGGTGTGGCCTCACCAGTGCCGAGTACAGAGGGACGATCACTTCCCGAGTCCTGCTGGCCACACTATTCTGGAAAGAGGCCAGGATGCTGTTGGCCTTCTTGGCCACCTGGGCACACTGCTGGCTCATATTAACCCCTAGGTCCTTTCCACCATGTAGCTTTCCAGACACTCTTCCCCAAGCCTGTAGCGCTGCAGGGTGCTGTTGTGACCCAAGCACAGGACCCTGCACTTGGCCTTATTGAATCTCATACAATTGGCCTCGTTCCATCGATCCAGCCTGTCCAGATTCCTCTGTACAGCCTTCCTACCCTCAAGCAGATCAACACTCCTGCCCAACTTGGTGTCGTCTGCAGACTTACTGAGGGTGCACTTGATCCCCTCATTCAGATCATTGATAAAGACATTAAACAGAACCAGCCCCAATACTGAGCCCTGGGGAACACCACTTGTGACCAGCCTCACACTGGATTTAACTCCATTCACCACAACTCTCTGGGCTTGGCCAGCCAGCCAGTTTTTAACCCAGCGAAGTGTACACCCTTCCAAGCCACGAGCAGCCAGTTTCTCCAGGAGAATGCTGTGGGAAACGGTGTCAAAGGCTTTACTAAAGCCTAGGTAGACGATATCCACAGCCTTTCCCTCATCCACCGAGTGGATCACCTTGTCATAGAGGGAGATCAGGTTTGTCAAGCAGGACCTGCCTTTCATAAACCCACACTGACTGGGCCTGATTGCCTGGTTGTCCTCTGAGTGCCACCTGATGGCCCTCAGGGTGATCTGCTCCATAACCTTCCCAGGCACCAAGGTCAGACTGACAGGCCTGTAATTCCCTGAATCTTCCTTACAGGCCTTCTTGTGAAGGGGTGTCACATTTGCTAACTTCCAGTCAACTGGAACCTGAAATATAAGAGGTAAAATGACTTCCTCAAGATTCTCTACAAGGCTATGTCAGAGCTGGAGTTAAAACTCAGGTCACTTTGGCAGCACTTCACTTTAGGTAATTCCCAGTGTTTCTCTATGGGTAACTGTGTCCCTGAGTGAATATGAGGTGGTTTCACAACCAGCAGTCCAAAGCAAACAGTGGGGCTGCAAACTACTGAAAACACTGCTGCAACCTAAAGGTGGTCTCAGGCCCCAGTTCATATCCATCCACACTGTTGGAATAATTAATTGGATTTGAAGATCATTTATTGCAATCCTCTTCCCAAAGGAAGCCTTCAATGGAGGTGAAGAGCCCGATGGGAGCTGGCTAGGTGCTCCTGCCCCCACCACACGCTCAGCCTCACACCACCCACATGCTGTCAGCTTGTGCAACCATGGTGTGTGATCACATGCAGGGCGTGCTTGCGTCCAGGCTGAAATCACGTACCTAGCTGCGACATACGTGTCCAGCCACAGAATAAGAAATGAGCCATTGCATGTAGACCTTTTATTCTGTCAAGGTAAACCAGCACTGAAGGAACATTGTGCACTGATGAGCTATAACAAAGGGCAGCCCTTCCCTAGGGCTCACTTTCTTGAAATGCACACAAGCAATAAGTTTGTACTGCTCTTTGCAATGGTGTGTCTGGGAAATGATCAGCAGAGTAAGGGAATGCAAGTTCAGTGAAACACAAACGCAGAGCTGGACTATGTTACTTTGCAAATGATGGGATGAAGGCAGAGCAAGAGTGGAGCTCACAAGGTGTGTCTACTTCAGCCATCCACATGAAGTTGTCAGATCTCCTGTTAAGTAGAAGTTTAAGGTTGGGGAAGAAGAGCAATATAAACAGTCTAGTAGTCTGACCATGAAGCTCCTGTGATGTTTGATGCTGCTCACTCAAAATGATGCAGCGTCCCAGTAAGGACCAATCACCATCTGGACAATCAATTGGACTGATATCAAAGACACGACACAATGTAATAAAGAGCAAGGTTTGTAAGTTTGTGTGCAACTGCATATGCTCACTGACATTCTAGCGAACTGTTGGCACAAAGTAGCTCTCATCTTTGTGCGAGTTGATATCCACGTTATCTTTCTGTGCCATGATCTTAACTGTATCATTTGTCACATCACTGAAAGATGTACAGTAGTAAAAAGAGCAGATGTCTTTGGACAGCTGCAACACCATTAGTGGCATAAATTTCTTTTGTGCATTGCTCTTGCACATTGTTACTACCTCAGGTTAACAGAAAAGGAATCTAACACTCATATAGCTATTTTTGGGTACTGATATAAGAGAAGATCTATCTATTTCAGGTAATTAAAATGATTTCTTTATGAGCACGTGAAATCAGCAGAAAACCACTATTTGAGAAGGTCGCATATCAAGTAACAGATGCAAACTTCCAATTAACTTGTAACATACTTATGTGCTGGTGCTGTGGAGAGCAAATTTATGTACTCACACTTGAAAATATAAAGCAATTTTTTTTGTTTAGCTCCTCTAATGCGACTTTTTCACCTCATGTCTGCTGAAGCACAACAATGCCGGTCCCCAGCCCCTAGCGAAAACAGATGAGTGTTGAACTACAGCCGAGAGCTAGTATGGATATTCGGATATTCTGCTCTTCCCATAATGGTATCTCCATTTCCATGTAAATACCAGAAGAATTCCTTATCGCCTGATCAAGAAAAAAAAAGCCAGTAGTGGGAGGCTAAGGAGCCCATGGCCCCTGATCACCTGCTAGTGACCCAGACATTGAGAGCCTGGGATGTGTGCAGAGACAGATGCAATCCCAGACTCTTTAGAGCATACCTCTGTAGTAAGGGACATTCAGGGCAGATAGGCTAAGGCACAGGAGTGGTTGTGTTTATCTGCAGGAGCCTTCTGTCTAGGCACAGGATGAAGACAAGCTGTCAAACATACTCACAGCTAAATATTTGTAAATCAAGACCACAGAGGAATGTAAAGTAATGAAATACAGTGAAAACAACATCCTCCTCCTGCAGGGCTGCCCTGCCTCCTCCCTGCCTCGGCAAGAAACAGGTCCAATCTGAAAACATTTCAAACTGAAATAAAAGTAAAACTTTGCACCAGAACACCACATCTAGACTAAACACCTTGGCTCAAAAGCAGCCAGATATTGATCTCTGCATACAGTTTCACACTTCTCCAGAATTCCAAAATTTGGATTTGACAGAGAAAAGTTCCGTTCAGAAGTTTGGATCTAAACCCATCCACTCATCTAGGGACTTGGTCCTTGTGCTTTTGAAGATTGAGCAAGAGACCTGAGCTGAATGGTAACAGAGCAATGGGATCCTCTTCCACTGTGTTCTTTTTCTCCATTTCCTCTTTCAAACTTTACTGGTAACTCTCAAATTATACAAGAGAGAAGAAAGAAATTCTCCTTCATGTTAACACCTAGTAAAACACGCTTATTGTAATTGCTTGGCAGTAGACCAAGGTATCTCCCTTAAATTCATAATTTATGCTAATACTACTATGCTAGCTGTTGCCATTCAGTATTCAAACACCACTTCAGGGATGTGAGATGGTTCAAGTAGGTTACCCCAGCCCCAGCAGCCCTACAGAGATGCTCTCAAGCATTGCTTTCTCTACCCTGAACTGTCACCAGCTAATATCTAGGGTTGCCAAGCTGAAGGGAACAGTCTCAGCATCGCTCTTCCAGTGTAAGGATGCGCTCGGTAACCCTGGGTTTGCAGGATCATGTTGTATGTATGTAGACTCACATGGTTTGTGCTCAGCCAACACATGCATATGGGTGGAAGATCTGTGTCTGTCAAGCCCGTGATGATTAGCATTCCAGATGACCAGCAGTCCAGCTCTTTCACGCATCATATCCCTACGTAGAGGAAGGCTCCACCCAGGGTACAACTAAGTTCTATTTTCTAGGCTTAATGAGCCCAGGCTTGACCCAGGCTTTTTGTAGAATGTGTGCCTTATGTTCATACTATCAACAAAGTTGGATTTCTGTATCTCATCACATGTTGCATCCAAAATGTTGCAGGTCCAACAAATGATTAGTCCCTCAAAAACTTAAAGTAGTGGCCAGGTTTTGAAACAGCTGTGCACATCTAGGAACAACAGGAACTGCTTGCTCCTGTGCTTTCCTGGGAATTATGTTCTTAAACACTCTGAGCTGTTCTAAATATTTGTCCTCCAGTATTTGTATTGCAAACACAACCCAAAAAACCCAAGCAAACGTATTCTACTACGATGTCTGTGTTTAATGATGGGCATTACAACTGAGTAATGGAATTCCATTTTTTTTCATGCCACAGAGCACTTATTCATCAGCAAGGCACAAGGGCCTAAATAGTAGACAGCCAAAGGAACTGGACTGCAGTGCTTCTAATTCATTTTTCTTGGAATACACTAAATTCATTATTTAAACATAGTGGGTTTCTCACTCACTTCAAATCAACTCTGTGCTCCTAGAATAAGCTGCTCTTTAGGGATTCTGAAGGCCCTCAAAAATTTAAGAAATATTTTTGGTAGGATCTGAAAGACGTAAGAATGCAAGCTGCCTCAAATCCAAAGTGTATTCTTGCTTTTCTCAGACACTTTGCAAAAATTTCCACTGTCTACTGTGTCATCAAGCAGCGATCCTATTTCCTGACTGACAAATAGGTGGGTTTGCCTGTGCAGATACATATTTTTGTAGCTGAAATGAAGATACAAAAGTAGTTGTTAAAAAAATAGCTCTGTCAAAAATTGCTATGTAAGTATTAATATACATGAGAACAGCCATCAGAAACCTGAGCCAGACACATGCATCCAGGGAAAGCTTCATAGTTTTCCACTGGCTGTCTTTAGCGGGCTTTAAATTGGAACAACTTGTTTCTCCATCAGACACAATGGAGCCTCTCCATGCAAAGGGTAAAGAGCTGCTCGTAGCTGCGTTTCTTTCCAATGCTTGTTGAAGCCTCTGTTTACTAGCCACTGGTTCTATAGGGTCATACTTTGAATAGAAACACCTATTTACTCAACTGCAGCACTTGTGCTTTCCTGTCTGAGCCTATTTCCCTTTCGTCTTTCTAGTCAATATTTCATTCTAAAACATGCTATTAACAAGAGCAGAAAATCTAGCAGGCATTCACTTTTTTTTGGCTTTAATAATAGATGATATCTATTTCAAAAGATAAAGATATTTCCTTGCTCTGGGATGTGTTCTTTTCTTTCCAGATAAACCACTATTTTGCACATTATGTTTGCTGCCTTCCAGAAACAGCAGATAACATTGAAGAGATTTAATTAATATGTACCACAGCATGACCTCAATGGATAGAACATCTACCCTAAAGGAGCAGAGCTGTAGGAGGTAATTAGAGCACACCATGACATTTATTACTAATGCTCTTCCATTGACATTTGCTGTTGACAGGCTGCATATAAAGTTTTCCTCTGTTTGCATTGACTTACAATGATATAGACCTTCCCACATACATAAGCGAGGAATGCTTTTGCTGTTTACAGTAAATTAAACCATAAGAGACAGAACAAAATCTTGACCTTTTTAGAGCAACCAGCTAAACTCCCACCAACTTTCTGGACCCAAATTTCTTCCTCACAGTGTACTATGAAGGGCAGCTGGTAAGAAATGCATCCTCTGAGAAGGGGAGAAATCCCATGTTCCTGTCCCTATTCTCTTCTGCTGTGTGGATTTAAGAAAAAAATAACTATTTAGTGTAAAATGGATAAACAGAGAGCAAAAGAATCAGGATCAAGGACCCCCCTCTTCCGACCCCTCCCCAGCCCTAGAAAATCGCTCTGCTCTTGGGTTACATTACAAGAGGGGACGTCTCAATATTTTACTAACAGATGCATTCAAGATAAAGAAATAATACTTCCAGGTCTAAAATATATCTCAAAATTAGTAAAATTTGGCAAAAAGCACACAATAAGTGCAGGGCAAACTCCACTGATGTCAGCAGAAGTATCTAGAAACACTGTAAGAGCCCTGGTAAAAACTGACAAATTTTACAAGACATGAAAAACTCAGTAGTAGAGTGAAGCTGGAAGGATTTATTTTCTAAAAATCCTTTTCAACTCGACTGAAGCAGCCTGATTAACTCATCTAATTTCATTCAAAACCTTTTTTTAAAAAGTACTCCAGTTCCTCCCCTTTCCTTTCCCCCTTCCCTCTCCCAGCACATTAAACCTTACAATACAAAAAAGCTTTTGTGTTTTAATGAGCATGCTCTGTTTCCGAGTGGCCTGCTCTCACCAGAAGACAATTATACCTGTAGCTGTTGGAGGACAACTCTGTCACCCAAATTTGAATTCGTTATAGTAAGTTATCAGGACAGAAAAGTGGGTACTTGTAACACTGGAGACAGTGCAGGTCAGGTACGTATTCAGAATACCTCAGAAACTACAGGAATTAATCACTACCATGAATAGCATCTTGTGTATACAGTGACAGAGCCTATTCTTGTGAAATCTTCTGCAGGCGGGAACTGGTTTATGCTATTGGGAATGTAATGGGAGGGGTTACATCCCCCTTGAATTATCTTCTGTCTCGGAATATAATCTATATGCGTTTCCAATTTTGCGGATAAAGAAGATTTAGCAGCCTCACTCCCTCATAATAGTTATGTCTATGAGAAAATCTTGGATATTCTGTTCGATTAATTTCCTAGCATCCCACTGATTTCACGAAACTCACTAATAGAAAGCAGCAAGGAGAGTACACACAATTACATTGTAATTAAAGATTATTTACTAAGAGTGAAGAAAAGCTAACAATTTCAGATAAAAATCAAAAGCAAGCCATGTTTCTGCTTAGGCACCTGGCACAGCTTTTCACATGATAGGAAACAAATGCATTAGACTTCTCGGCACAGAGGAAACAACTGCTATGATTTGGCCAGGGTTTATTGTGCTGATCACCACTGACCTCATTAGCACCCTGTGCGCTGCTCACTGCCCACCCTGTAGTAATCTCCTACTGATGCTTATCTTATGCTAAAGTTACAGGCTTTGGGCCTGGCATCCTTTTTTGGGGGCTGGTTACACAAGATCTTACCCCCAGAGCAGAGGACTAACAAGTATAACCACCAATGAATCAAGATTAATTTTACTTTTGGTTAAAATGAGAGAAAATTACCTACTGTGCTTGTAGTGCTATTTAAGAAGGGCTTTTTCGTTTGTTTTTAAACCCACAGATTATTCAAAAAAGCTTGGGCACAGCCTTAGTCCAAAACTCGTTTGTCTCCATCCAGGTTGGAAAAAAGGCAGATTGAATTCAAGCCCACCAGCACATGTCCCCATCAATGTCCTTTCCTCATTTCCCCATGAAAAATGGCTGTACACAGAGCTGCTTCTTTCCTGTAGCCAGGCACGGCTGATCAGTTGACCACAGACTGTTAGAATGGTGCTTTAACATGCAAGAATGGTATTTTGACATGATTAATCTTCTACATTTTTTCATACTCATTTGCACTGAAGTATTTTGAAAACAGCCTCTTGCCAGTCCAACATGGCGCATGAAACATGGGAGGTTTCAAATGAAGAATTGTGCATCGCCAAAGGGTTAAATGCTACACAGTATGTGGTTATGCAGACATTCTTAATTGTAAAACATTAGAGCAGTCATTGATGCTGTAATCTGAAATCACCAAAAATCCAAATGCTGCAGTCTGAGCATATACATTTGTTGTTCAGTGACACAGCTACAGCAGTCAAAACCCAGCAAAAGCAGAGATTTTCCTAGGTTTCTTAAAACAGTTTGTGAAGAATCGACTTGTTACCCCTCTCCCCCAACTGATAGTATTTTTTGAAGGACTTTAACTATGTATGTGTAACCAGGACACACGACATGTTCCAACAACCTTACGACCAAAAATATTATTGTCTGTGAATTGAAAGGAGAGCGAGGTTTGTAGGGTCTAGCTGTTACAGCTGGAAAAATCAGAATTGTTTCCTGATACACAGTCCTCTCACCACATCTGCTCTGAAAAAATGGCCACATATGCACTTCCCAGGGGTTTAACTCTTCTGTAAGAGCTTGGCAATGTATTGTAATAACAGTCCAAGAAAAGAGATGTCTTATTAAATATCATATTTGAGGAAAACATTATAAACCCTTATAATAAGTCCTTGATGGACTATTTTGCAATTCCTTAATTTACGTATGTAAATATAAACCCCTCCTCCCCAAATTTTAGCTTGTCTACTTTAGATTATGAACACATTTTATGATTCATGTATAGAACTGCTACTGAAAGTAAAGAATTTGCAGAAAGTGGGAAATCCTTTGAGTATTCCTAAGTTGGTTCATGTTTATAGCAATGTCCTCCAATTCTGTCACAAAGATCGGCAACGTTAAAAGACTTACAAAAGCCATATCTCCTTGGGAATACTCAGTCAAGTCAGATCAGCTGAAACTCTGAAGACAATATACATAACTTACAGCATGTTAAACCCAAGTGGTTAATATCCTGCTTTCAAAAAAGCAATAACTCCATGAACGTGACACTACTGCAGTCGTTTCTAAGGGAGCCCACATGGAAATGTGGATCAAATGCTGAGCACTTTAGAAAAATTGAAAGTCTAGTCCTATATCTGCTTCAGTGAAAATATTTCGAGATCCCATCTCTATGGTTTGTTACATTAGCCTTAAAAAACAAAAACATGAACAAACACAAAACACAAAATGTCATTTTATACATTTTACACAGGGGACTAAATTGTGGATTTCCCTTCTAAATTAAAAAAAAAAAAAAACACTGGAGAAGCTGAGTGACAGCTAACAAGATATCATCATTTCTTTCTTAACCAACTCTAAATGGTATGAAAAAAAAAATCAAACACAAAAAAACCCAAACCACAAAGACTCCATATCTCCAGTGTTCCACATTCTTTGCCAGCTTTCTCACTGAAGCTCTGCAAGACCCTGGATATGCTCCTCCTGGAAATACAAAGCGAATGCTTGTTCTGAAAATTCGGAATCAAGCTGATTATAGCTGGCTTGTCACGGTTTGTCCTTGTATTAGATTTCAACTAAATTCAATTACACAGTGTTCTCCTTGCTGCCATGAGATGAATGGCAGGACGAAGATGAATGAACACAACTGCTGAAACTGATTGATCCCAACATGCAGGCAGGTTGATTAAAGTGTCCAGAAGCAAAATGAGGAATAGTATTCATCTGTAACTACTGCTTGGGTCTTCAATTAAATGCTGTTTTCACCAAATGCCAAGGAACAGTCTGATTCCTGTTGGTTTTGCAAGAGCATGAGTGCAGCACCCAAACTGAAACTTGATGAGCTGAAATAAAACTTAGTTTTATATCAGTCCATCTATAGCTTTCTTTTCAATGGATACTTAGCTGCCCCAAACAATTAAACAACCAAAAAGCATGTTAATAAAAGCAAAATAGAATTAGACACTTCATAGTCTACCAGGTTGGAAGGGACCTCAGGGATCACCTGGTCCAACCTTTCTTGGCAAAAGCACAGTCTAGACAAGATGGCTCAGCACCCTGTCCAGCTGAAACTTAAGTGTCCAGTGCTGGGGAACCCACCACATCCCTGGGGAGATTATTCCAATGGCTGATTGTTCTCATTGTGAAAAAATTTCCTCTTGTGACACTTACTTGTATGACGCTTATTGATAGTCATACCAGTTGCAGCTGAACAGACTGGAGTTTGTCTGGTGACTGCTTCATCTTTGCGCAGCATTACACCCTAAACTTCCATGGTAAAGTGCAGAAGGGTGAAAATACTCAACCGCCCATTCCCAAGTGTTTAGCTGCATCTGGAAATACGTCCTAGTCTGGAAATATTGCATCCTGGCAGTATGGAGGCGGGTATTGATTAATGAGAAACAAAATCAGATACCTTCTGCATGTTGTGGCAAGGGATCCTGTAATCATGCTGAGACAAAGACTGAAAATTCAAATGCTTGATCTCCAGGCAGATACGCTCTGACAGAACGCAGAAAGGTTGAGGAAAAGTGTCCGAGTACATCTTCAAGGGGACATGTAAATCTCCACTCTACTCTGTCAAAAGCAGCATTTTCCATATATAACCAAGGACTTGCTGTGTTTTTAACCCAGGGATCACAGAATCGCCTAGGTTGGAAGGGACCTTCAGATCATCTAGTCCAACCATCAACCTAACTCTGACAAAAACCATCACTAAGCCATATCTCTAAGCACAATGTCTACCCATCTTTTAAATGCCTCCAGGGATGGTGCCTCAACCACTTCCCTGGGCAGCCTGTTCCAATGCTTAATAACCCTTTCAGTGTAAAAATTTTTCGTACTATCCAGTCTAAACCTCCCCTGGTGCAGCTTGAGGATGCTTCCTCTTGTCCTGTTGCCTGTTACTTGGGAGAAGAGACTGACCTCCACCTCTCTACAGTCTCCTTTCAGGTAGTTCCAGAGAGTGATAAGGTCTCCCCTCAGCTGGGACGATCCATTCCCAGATGCTATTACCAACTGTATCTATTTCACCTTGCTAGCTATATATCTGGTTCGTGTATTTCCAAAGCAGAGGCCAGATCCCAGCTGTCAGCCTGGAGTTTTAACTATTTTCTCTCAACCATCTGTGGTTTCTTCTGCAGCGCTAACACTACTGTTTCCAGCACCATGTTGGCTTCTGAACCTGTGTCCAACTTCAAAATAATAAGTGTCCCTTTACTTTCAGGCAGACAGCTCATTTGTCTTGTCCTGGTACACCATCCTGTTTCCTGAATAACCCTTCAAAATGTAGTGCTATCTTCTCCTTGGATCTACACATTGCACTAATGCTTGCAAAGTCACACAGAGCAAGGCCATCTGTGCAGGGCTTGAGCCATCCCAAACCCCTCCAACACTGGATTTTGCTAGGTTTTGTTGACTTGGCTTAGGTAATTTGCCAGGATCAACTTTCTGCATTTCCCTTCCCTTCTGAAATCTCTAACAAATTAAGTCTTAACTGCTCAGATCGGTACTGCACCTGCAGAGACAGCCTCTTTGGCCAAGCAAAAGAGACCTTTTCAAATCTTCAAATGCTTCAAGGGCTGTCTTTCCCTTTACTTGTGTTTGCTCTCTGCAGTTAGAGGGTAAAACGTGGTTGAAGTGTTCTCCTCTTACCCTATGAACTTTTAATCAATTTTAGTTCTGGTAAGGTTTACTAAGCACACTGTGTTTCCACACATTGCTTCCACTGCCGCTATCATATGCTATATGTAAATCACTGAGAGCCAAAGACTCCAAGAAAGAATTGCTTCAGCGCACAGATCATGGCCTCAGCGCATGGCTCATGGTTTCAGCACATGGCCTTGCCCTGCGTCACATAAGTGCATTCAGAAGACAACAACTGGCCCCAAAAAGCTCCTGGGAGAGTTTATAATCGAAAGACACAGTTCATTCATTGCAAGACACCTTGTGACACAATCTGTAGACTAACTCTGCAAAATCACAGCAGTAGCTACCTACCAGCTTTACTAGCTTTGTCCAAAATCTGGATGCTCAGGCCCCTCACCTCCCTGTGCAATTGTCCCCAGCAATTAGCCTATGCAGCTCTTTGCTCATCTCATTAGTGCCTCCTAGCTGCCTTATCCTTCCTAACTCCGTACAAAGGGACTAGGTTCTCAGCTCAGGCTGAGAGTTTGACATAGCCAAGGGTTGTGACAGCCCTTGGAAAGCTGCTCTCAAGCAAAGCTCTGAGTCAGGAGAGGCTGGTCAGGCCTCAAGGTCTACAAACAGGCCAGCGCCTTCCCAAAACAGGGTGGCAGGACCCTAGGAAGAGAGTGTCATGGATATCCCACCCACCAACGACATGTAGAGCTCCCTTTCCCAACACACACGAGAAATAAGCTTAATGGATCTCAGGCACACAAAGACTTTGACATGTGGCTTAGAAGTTCTGGAAAGCTGATGGGCTTTGCTGACGGACTTGCTCATCTCTGAGTCAGACAACTGAGACTTCCAGATTTAGCTAATGAAAACAGAGTATTTGATTGGAATAAATTGTACTGAAAACAATTTATACTCAACCTCATTGTGATTTCTGTGTATTGTGCACTATTAATGCAAGATGCAATAATGTATCGTATCCTCAACACTGAAGATACCGTATGCATAGTAACAATGAAGTAAAAGTCTTGGTTACAGCGGACTAAGAACCCAAGACATTCCAGTCTTGATGAATTTCAAGGAACTGGGTTGGAAACAGAACAAGTGTAGATATAGTCCAATTTCCCACTTTGGGCAGGGGCACCTTCCTGTCCCTTCCCTCTCCTGCACCCCTAAGACAGCATGCTGTCTGCTCATTTCCCAAACTGCAACTCCACCTCTGCAAATAAAGGAACTCGCAGAAGGAAAGAGGCAAGTTAGCGCTTATTCACATGTAACAAGTCCACTGATTTCCCTGCACACACTAATATGCTCTGCCTGATGAAATGAAACACAGCACTAACAAAAATAATGCATAAGTCAAACCACATCATCTATTAAAAGCAACATTGCAGATGTTTCACCCCAGTTAGGGACTCTTTCCTGTACATGGCCAGTGTCAAGAAGGCTATGGTCACAGGACTAAGGGTTGCAAAAAGCATGTCATAAAAACATTAGGATCAACTCCTGAACCCACCTTATCAGTGGCAGTGCTGCCACCAAGGACATAGTCAGGCTTGTTAGACACAGGTCTTGATGAAGTGGAAACTGTTTTCCACATCCATCATCTGAGGTCAGAAGCCAAGGAGCAAACACCGCTGACACAGAAATGGCTACATATGGTGCTGCAAAAATAACTAGTGACTGTGCAGTGAACACTCACACAGCAGATGCAAGGTAATGCTGGATGCAGAGGGCATCTGATAGGTGCAAATGATGACAGCTGGGGACTTTGTGCATGATGAGATAGCAGCACATGCAGATTGGCCTCTTGGGGACAAAGGAAACAGGGCATATAGAGAGCACTTCCACTACTCAGAATAGATGTAACATCAGGGTGCCCCTTGCTTTACAGCTGAAAGGATTGGCTTAGGACCAACCACGAAATCTCAGATACATGAAAAACTGATGGCCAGTTTTCTGAGAAACTGCTAACGGGTGCCTGACCCCATCGTTCTGGGATGAGGAAAAGAAGCCAGGGCAGCTCCCTCTCTCATTACGATCGGTGCTTGCACTTGAGCCTTTGGGAGAAGCTACCTGAAAAAGCAGTTTGAAATGGCAGTAAAGCTAAACCAGAGGAACATTAAATATGCAGGCGATATTTTGCTGATGCAGTAAGATCCTTCAGTTTCAGTTCACTCCTTTATTGGGCCTTACAGCACAGACTTGCCAAATCTCTGGCTTTAAGATGAAGTAGAAAGAAAATAAGTTTTAACTCTGTGAATTCCATCCTACCATGCTTTTCAACAAGGATTGAACGTGAGCACATCCTTAGTATTTTAACATTCACATCAAGTCTGGGCTAGACAAAATAATAAATACGTTAAAATAGTTAGGCAGATTATTTATTTTTTTTAAAAAGGATAAATCGAGTCACCAAAGTTTTTCATTATGGAGCAGATACGGTTTTGTCAAAATAGCTGGAGAAATAAATTACATTCTGTATTCATTTGCTCTGGAGATACCCAAGATATATCTTCCCAGGCGCGATTCAGTTTGTGAAAATGATCTTTTGGGAAAAGAATTGCAATGTCCTTATATATCATGAATTATAGGAGTATCTGTAAAAAAGGGGACTGGCATCGTTTCCAAATCTGTGACTGTATGCAAGAATGAACACAGTCCAGCCGAAAATACATTTGCACAGTCAGCTGTTAAGAGTCTCATTTGGGCAGAACTGGAGAACTCCTACCCAGGCACGTCTGCCCAGTAGCATGGCAGGAGATTGAGGGCAACAGCAGCTATGAAGACTCTCACAAAACACGCGTAAACAAAACACTAAACACAAACCTCCAGCTGAAATCGGTCTGTTCTTTTTCAACACAGCCACAAATGAAATACACATAGAGGAAAGTTATAATATTGGGATCAATGAGATGAGAAGATGATGTATGAGAGAGAATTTATATACTTTGAGTCCAAGGAATTGATCGGCTTTCAAGAGCTGGAAAAAATCAGTTAATAAGTTTAACTTGCTGAACAAATATTTCCAGAGAGGTAGGTGTAGAAGAAATATCTGTGGATTAGACAGCCTGTCATATCAATAGGTCAAATGCAGCTATACTCAACAGAAAAGTTTCACCTGGCTGCGAGGCTGGTTAGAGTTTTCTGACAGCTAGCATATTAACAGAAAAACATGGGGTCGATCCCTCTGAATTTAGGTCAAAAGTTTAGCCCAAGTCAGAAGTTTGTCTACATGTTTTAAAATGGAGCTATTGACTTTTCACTTCAAAACGATGTTTTCTTTTTTTTGCCCCCAAATCAGACAGTTAAAATTTCATTCAAAATGAAAGAATTTATTTCCCACCTGCTGAGGAAACGAAACATTGAATTTGAGGTTGGTGCTGATTCTTTTTGAAATTTGTATTGTTCTGCAAACACTCAATTCTCCCACCACAAAATGAAGAAAATCTCTTTTGTAAAGCTTTTTTCACAGAATAAAAATTGTAATTTTTTATCCAAATATGTCTGTTGGAAAAAAACGAGACCCCCAAGTCTTTATGGACGATGAAGCTCAACAGATTTCGTCCTGTGAAAACCCAGTTAAAAAAGATCTTGCAGTAGTCAGTCCCACTGA
Organism: Stercorarius parasiticus; assembly: GCA_013396915.1. NCBI lineage: Eukaryota > Metazoa > Chordata > Aves > Charadriiformes > Stercorariidae > Stercorarius > Stercorarius parasiticus. The sequence continues at coordinate 1,336,695 of VWZL01005861.1, read as the reverse complement.
ATTTTTCACCCCAACACTGAATAACCCACATTTGTTACAAAGAAGTTGCATACATCCACCACAGCAGCAACCCAAGCTAAGTACACTATTAAATACTGAATCTAATTAATTCCAGTCTAGGAAAATGTCAAAGGTCAACCACAAAATTTCCAAATCTATTCATCTGGACAAAAGAGAGAATTTAATAATTTCCGGATGTAACTCAACTATACATACGAGGTATAAGCCCAAAATAATTTTGATGGGTTTCTCAACGTCACATGTATCGTATATGCACTTTGGTTCTTGTGTAACTGATAACAGCTGCATTTTCACACATTAAATTATTTGTTCTTATTGAGAATAGTGCAAAATTTTATTCACCATTTCTCAGCTGTTAGGAAAAAATGAAAAAAATTATATACCAAATTATGCAAATTGACATTGCTGATCTTTTAAAATACTGCTGGAGGTTTTTGAGATATATCACCAGGATAACCTCTGTACATCAGAAAAACACCGGAGCGCTGGCTATCTCATTTCCATTTTATAGCCTGTGTTACCGACATAGGTACATTATATTTCAGAAATATATAGCAAGGAAGCTTATAATTTATCCTCATCTGTAGAATGTGAAGTAGGGTTTTAGAGACTCCTGCTTAGGGCTATTCTGCGTGCAACTTTGATAAAATTGACAACCTATCTTTTTAGTCAAAGATTTATAGGACACATGACTGCTTCCAATTTGCTGTTTCAACCAGAAAGAGCATTTCACGTAGAAGGCTCCCACAGCAGACTCTGGGTGCAAGCATTACTGTTGAGAGGGAAGGGAAATGGCTTTTGCTGAGATAGATTGATTTTTATACCTAGGTGAACCTCTCAGTCCCTGGGGCTGGCCTGTGTAGGAGCAAGGTGTCCAGCCCCCAGCTAAATTATGGGTAAGAAAGCTCTGGGGAAGAAGTGTGCTGTCACTATGAGCAAACAAGAGACCTGCAGGGGCATGATTTCCACTAAATTAAGAATATTTGATGTCATAGAAAAGGGTACCACTACATTACCTAAACCTTAAGGGCTCTAACACAGAGATCATTGTCTCCATCTGCTGTCCACAGTGACCCTGTTCTTCTGGGGCACATCTCCCTAAGGCTACCTCAGCTCTGCAGCCAGAGCCTCTATATTCCCCCAAGTAAATTACCTGAAACTGGAGAACCTGGGTGCCTGAAATCCTATGACATAGTCCCAATACAGCACCCATGTGGGAGCTGACTGGGCACCTGGGTGCAAGCAGAGTCCTGCAATTTATGCCCAATACAACTGTACCAGCTCAACAAGGGTGTTATGATGATTAATTAATTCATCTTTGCAAAGCACTTTGAAAGATTAAGAGCTGCAATTAAAGTGCTTGGCTTGTACAAAGCTGAGACAACAAAATACTTTGGAAGAAAACAATAACTGATAACTTTTAATATTAGTGCTGCCACTTAAAAAGAATGCACAGACAGTAGTAAGTTAATGAACTGGTTTTTAATGAATACTATAACCTGAAGGGACGGAAAAAATGCAAAGATGTGCTAAAATATTCTGACTCACTTAACAACTGTGGATAGTATCCAGAGGCCGTACCTGGCTATAAATGAAGGACGAGGTACTGGTTTTGTATGCTGCTTACCAAGCCTAGGAGAGTTTCTAGAAAATCACTTATCTTTCCAGTATCTAAACATCAAAGAAAGTGAAATCATAAAGTAGATACTACACACTCTGTCATGAAAAAGCTGTAACACAGTGGAAAAATCTGCCCTGCCTAGGAATTGTGTTGAAACAATCAATGTAACTTTAGTTTCACATGCTAAACCCTGATCAGTGCACAGCAAAGGAAAAGCCATCTTTTCATCAGCTAACAGTAATGTGACTCGTGTTCTTTAATTTGTACTTGGAAAGAAAACATATTTGTTCTCTTCAGGAAGAAAAATTCCCCACAGAGAAAGGGCCCTTGAGTAATTTGTTTTGCCACCAATGCTTTTATGTTTTGCAGCGCAGGTTGGTATTGTGAACCTTGAATTTCACACCGACTATAAAAGTAAAAGAACGCAACTGCAAATATATGTGCAAATATACTCTGACAGTGTTTTACTTCCTTCCTTCAAAAAATCGCAGAAATTGCAGATCTCTAAGATTAATGGAAACTTAGCACTAAAATGAGCAGCATCAACTTGTCTTGCATCTCTCAATTCTCAGGATACCCAGCTTCAGCCAGGCTTATCTGCGGGTATGACTCGGCGTTAGATAATCTAAAATTCATCCAAGGTAACTCTCAAGAAACTTGCTATACCTCTCATTACACTATGGTGTTGCTTACGTTTTGGGTCAGATCCTCCACTGCTGTCAACTAGATTAATGTTATGAACGCAAAAGAAAACTGTGTGCAACTATAGCAATGAGGAATCTAGGAGCACGTAAACAGCAGTAGATGGAATAATATAAGTGGCAGAAGTAGCACTGGTCCTTTCTGAAATGCCCATAATGACATAATACAAACCAATATGTAATTAGAAAAGTAGAGCCTGGAAACCTGCACAGTCACATGTCTACACACTGAAATGGACCTGAACCACAGGTAAATAGCACTGTTCAATGATATAAATATTATCAAATTATTACATATATATTCCATTAAGTTAATATTTTAAAATAGCTGTATATGTGATTATCATTGGTTTATAATGCACAAACCATCTACCGTATACAGGATCCAAGCATTGCTCAACACTAGAACATTCACTCTCTGATTTTATAGACCAAATTTATTGTTTACTATTTGGCTGTCAGATTTTTATGGACATGGAGTGCACTACAACCGTGTACCAGCTACAGCTGAGAAGTCACTGTTGCTTCTTTTTCTTAATTAATCAAAGATAAAGATTAAATTTCTCCAAGGATTGCAGGAGAAGCTACCACACTCATTAGTGTCCCCAAGTCTTTCTACAGCCTAACCATTCCTGGCTACAGTACAAACGTATATGGGCCTCCTATGCAAGCAAGTCCCAGTTCAGTCAGATGAATCAGCATTGGCTGAACTTACAAAGGAACAAAGACATGGTGCCCACCCCACTCCCCTATCTCATCATCAGAATTTCAGTGCCAGGAAAGCACTGAAGCCAAACACCTCCATGGCCTCGATGCTAGCACTCCCCAGCAAACACCCTCCTAAGAGATTTTCCATTTGTCTGCCTGTTACCTTCCCCGTCATCCACTTGGCTAAACCACAGTCTCAGGGCCAGCGTTTCTGCTTTTCTTCCAAAATAGCATGCACATATTCACAGGAAAGCAGCAAATCTTGAGCCAGAGTTTCAACTTAGTGCTCGTTTCCTCAAAACTCGTTTGATTCTACAGGGTGTTGCCATGCAGCAAAGATGCCAATAACTCCATTGCCACACACAATTCAAAGCTTATTTCAGAACAGCTGCACATCCTTCACATTTTTATTGACATAGCTATCACAGGCTAGTAAAGTTTCATTAGCTATACTTAAAGACATGATTATCATGTTGTGTATTTATATTACACAGAAATAAATCTGGAAAGAATTTTGCATCCTTTTCATCTATAAATCTGTAGCCATTTATACATGGGTATGCAATGGATCATACGAAATGCAAACTTCCCTACACTTTCCTCATGATAAGACCCCACAGAGACCATTCTTACCTTAGGGATAAATTGTTTCTCCATTCTTAATCATTCCTTGGCTATGTTTGAAAATACCAATAAACAATCAGTGATGATGGCTTCTGATCTGGATACCTGAAAGCCTAGCAAAAGTCCTCAGCTGTGCAAGAAGTTGCACTATTCCTGCACTTAATTCAGAAACAGAATGAACTGCCAACATTCAGAATATCCCTTAAAGTATATATTTGTGCAAAGATTTCATCAATTAAAACAGAACATCTTTTAAAATATCATACTGTAATTTCTCATCTCAATTTCAAAGCAAAAAATCAAAAAGCTATCTTTTAATGAGGTAAAAAGCTACTTTGATTTCTTTTATAAATGGAGTTTGATTGAAGTCTGTATGTTTCACAGAATGTTTTGATCTTGTTGAATAAGCAGTTTCTGTTGGAAAATTGTATTTTCATCATTTCTGTGCAGCTTGGAGAAATTGGTATTGCTCTATTAACTTCAGTGATTTACAGCAGGCGAGGACCTGGCTTGTAACAGCAGCAATCTTTGTCAGTATCTCGTGGACACATTTAAACAGAAAAGGTATTGCACAATGACAGAGCAGGCATTTTGCAAAGATTGAGAATGGTAGATGCACAGTAAATTACTTTATATTAATAAGCTTTGTTTCAGTGTCATTCTTGGCAAGCAGAGCAGAAGATGAGAGAAGAACCATTCCAATATATGCCCACAAATGGCTACCGTGCTACAGACTTCAAAATACTGCCTAAAGCCAGCTAGAGGGATCAAGCAGGGTCACAGCAAGCCAAGCTACAGCTGCTTGCGAGAGGAAGCTGTATTTCTGTTAAGCGAGGGCTGCCAGTGAGTCTTAGCAACCACTAAACAGTGGGGACAGAAACCTAGAACTTTTCTTTGTACCTGTTTAGCATGCATGTAAGCTGCAGCAAGTGTGTATATATATGTACATATGTGTGTATATATATAGGTGTATTATATATGTACATATATGTGTGTATATATAGGTGTGTGTAATACATACGTATTATACGCATGTACCAAACTGTGTTAATTAAAAAAAAAAAAACAACAAAAAAAAAAACAAACCAAAAACAACAAACCCAACTTACTGATGTCCTTAGATGACTCATTCCACTGAGGCCACCCAGCAGGGATTTATCAAAAGGTTTCGGAGAGTCTCCTCAGAGTGGCACATCTTTATGGTACATTACGGTCCTTTGTATTCACCTCCCTGTCTGCATGTTTCTTTTGTCTTATTCTTGGATCAAAAGGAACATTTTTATTCTTTCTCTGCATAATACACGTAAGTACACTAAATGTTCTGGGACTTTGGTATCATTAGGAACAGCAATAATGAACAGCTCTTTCAGTCCAATTTAAGAGCTAAGAGCAAGTTTGAGCTGCTTCAGTAGCATTTTTATTTTGATGGGTTGAAAATGAATTGCTTGGCAATTATTAGGAACCATTCCTATGGAAGCATAAGCACTGACACACATAGGAAGAACGGGGAAAAAATAAAATAAAAAACCTCACAACTCATTTGTAAATAAGCTGCATGATCTCAAACAGGCATAACATTCATCTAGAGATAAACAGAAGCAGGTAACCCCATTCTTAGAGTCAGAGATGTTTTTATGTTTATTCACACACAGGGTTTGCTCTAGGACAGTAGTTTCATTAAACAATCTAAACGATGCAATAGTGAGAAAACTGACAACTGAGAATCATACTGAGCTAGCAGGGACATAATTGATATTGTAAACCAGCATTTGAGTCCAAAATGATCCTGAAAAATTGGGCATACTAGATAGAAGAAAAAATGAAGCAGCTAGACAGAATCCAGGAGGGAAAAACATGAATAACTAAAGTATGGAAAACGGCACCTAACAACAAGGCAGAATGAGTTTAAGGTTTAACCTAAAAGGAAAGGTCTTGAGGGGAAGCATAACAGTATTAAATGTAAAACATCCAAAGGTAAAATGTGCCAAGGAGATGGGAATAATCTGTCCTCCATGTCCTTAAAGATGCAGACAAGTCATGGGAGTAAGCTGCAGCAATACGGTTTCAGGATAGATATAGGAAAAAATTTCTATACAATGCTCTCCAACAAGCTGCCTGGGAAAGATGAATAATCCTCACCACTGGAGGCCCTGAACAGAAGGACAGATAAATATCCTCTGTCATGAATAGCAAACAGTAGATCCCAGATCTCTTCAGGGACAGGTGATTTCTCTCCCCCAAACTTCGCAGCTTTATGAACCATAACTGATCCCACTGTCCTCACTATAAGCAGCCTACCAAACCCATGGTAAACTCTCTGACAGCATGGAAAGATATGACAGCAGTTCCAATAATATTCATGGGGCTGTCGGTCACCAAGTGTAAAGAAGAGGATCTCTACTGCAAAGTATGTGCAAGAGAATGGATTCCTATGTGAAAACAATTTATATAGGACCAGTTCATACACCTGTACTCCAAGCGACAGATTACTGTGTTTTGGAATGAAATACAACTTCAGAGGGATCAAAACCGCACATGATTTAGACGGGTTATGCAAGACAAGCCATCATCTCGTAAAGACCGTCACAAACTCAAAGGTTGCATTGCCACTGAAATAACAGAGTAATAAGAAATTTGATTTGGAGCACATTAAAGGATATTCCAATGACACAAAATATCTTTGAAATACATCAACTTTGTATTGCCAGGGCAGATATTTGAGCGAAATGCCCACAAGACTACCGGTTTCTCTCCTTTGATTTGAGAAGCTCCCCAGAGTTCAGTAAGACTGCTTACAAGGAAACAAGCATGATCTTCCTCATGGGAAAAAAAGAAAAGTAATCTTTTTAAAATTTTTTTTCACTTACAATCTTTCCCAGGAATTAGCGTGCGGACAAGCTTTCCCATCTACTCTCTACCTAAAAGTAATTTTTCCTCTTTTTAAATTGAAAGGAAATATGCTTAGTTGTTACCAAGTTACTAATGAGAAAGAACCTCCATCTCCCTGCATTAGGTTATTTGTCATTTGCGATTTTGATCTCTGATTAAGGAAAAAAAAAAAACCAAACAAAAAAACCCCCAGACTTCTCTTGCATCGTTTCAATGACTGAGAAATTTTAACTCCTGCGAAATAAATGATTTCAGTCAGCAGCTAGAAAGCAAGATCTTATATTCTTACTACATAGAACTCACTTAGTTTGAATTACCAATTTTAAATGGACACAGGTCAAATACGCATAGAGCAGAGCACGCCATTCCCTCCCAGCTGCAGCACAGAGCAAAGCCCCCCCTTCCACTCATTTTAATTCCTCACCCCCCTACTACTGCCAATGCTCATGCCATGGAAAACAGTCCACCCAAAACAAGCCCAGGCCTTAATCTCTAAAACAGTAGCAACTTAAAGTAATTTAATGTGCCATTAACATTGATTAAATAATTGGCAGGGTAAAAAATTGGCAGCTCCAGTGCAAAGTAGTTTCTTCATAATGGCTAACACACGATGGGCAAGTCATTTCAGTAGTGCTAATAGTGTCTCTGTGAAATACAGACCTCAGCGTGGGAGATGTGCCACGTACGGGTCCTTACCTTCATAGCAGAGATTTATCCTAAAGGAAGTGAAAGCCCACATGGAAGAGAACAAAACAAAAAAGTGAACAAATATATCTCTAACATGATCATACTAATGGAGAGACAAACACTGACAAAGATTACACCTTATGGTTCAACAGAAAAATGTATTCTCTATAATATTATATTGTGGAGATTTATTATAGATGAGTTACAGTGATTCATTTCTCAGAAGTAATTAAATTTCTGTTGACACAAAAATCTCATAACTCAAGAGGTTCAGCAATCCCTTGAGTTACTTTCAAGAGAAAATGAAATTAAGGTATCTTGGATATAGACAAAGTGAACAGACAAGGCTCATAAAAGCAAGCTAATCGAAAAATTCTGTGCCGTAGACACTCACATACTCAACTACTTCTGTAGCCACTTGATTATTCTAATGTTCTTCCTTTTATAGCTCATACCTGCATTAATTTATGGTCCATTGCACCAAAATGTCAACTGTATCAAATGTAAAATTTTATAGTGGAATAGGAAACCATGATTGCACTCCACCGCTTCAGGCTAAAACAGAGGTGTTATATCACCTGCTCTCCAAGGTAAAGATCACAAACTGAGAATAAACAAGCATTGGGGTTTTAAAACTACTTTTACTGTTTCAATTGCTTTTAACTAACACATATATTGCAACACTTTCCCTCACAAAACCCAGCCTGTTAAAGTGCAGTTAAGATTGTGGGTGACTGTGTGTCTGTTACTTCAGGAAAGCAAAGCAAATGACGAGGGTTAGCATCCCAGAGCTACCCTGTTGTGCCCTCACTCAAAGGAAGCAGGACCTCACTCCACAAGTTGCTCACCTTCCAATAACAAAGGTGTCCTGTGCAAACAGGCAGTCACAGCACCACTGCCTGGTCCCAAGGGAAAGCAGAGCAACAGCTCCACAACTCATGCAAGAACTTCCTTGCTAAACAGACACAGCTCCTGGGAACTAACAAACCTGCCACCCTCTGCTGCCCCTCTTGCCAACCAACTCCAGGAAGAATAATTTTGCGTTCTGGATGATCCATGTTTCTTTCTGATGCTTGTCTTTGAAAGGACACAGCACAAGGCACTGAGCATTCACAAACCTGCAGATCCAACCTAGGAAACCGTGTGCAACCCACTAATTTAACAGAGTTAATACTGAGATCAATGCACCTGACAATCCCTCTCTTCAACCACTTGATCAAAGCCCACAAACAAGGGAAACTTTACTTTTAACTTCAGTGGATCTGCAACAATTATGTTAGCTTAGCACATCAAACTAAAACTTCCAGAGCTGTCTGTCTGCAGCAGCATTTCTGCTTTAAACACTAAAATTTAATACAACTTTGCTGCAAGATGATACCTTTTCTTTTTATTTGGTTCATCTAGGTGCTTTTTTTCCCCTTATATGAGAGAAAAAAAAAAAGGAAAAGAGAGAAGCAAAACCATGAATATGCTAACAAATAGTTTAAGGAAAATCATTAAAAAAACCACCTCCAAATATTTTGAATGCTCGTTACCACTTCATAGGCAGATTCCTACCTGATATAAACTGGGATTAAAGTCAGGTCAGGGCTTCTAATTTACACATGTTGAAATTGTTCCCAACTGAACTCTAGATTTACCTAATATTAAAAAAAAATTCCCACATACTTCAAATATCAAAGACTGACCCCTAAAAATCACACCACATTAAACTCAGCAGTATGTTAAAGGTGGTTAATTTCCACCATTCCAGCCCCAATATATAGATTCAAAAAATGCAACAATTCTCTTCCAAGCCATCTTACATGCCTTCACTCCAAAGGCAAGGCTGCAAGTTTGATTTCCTGCTATCTATACATTACAGGACACTCTAAAATACCATGCAAAAATTAAAAAAAATCTCAAGGTAATCAGAAAGGAATGATTTTCAATCACACCACCCAAAAGTAAGGGTAGTTAAATCCACAGCTAATATAAATCCATAGCAGCAGAAGCAAATCTGATTTACCCTAGCTGACTAATCGTTTCACGTGTTTATTTTCCTTATGAAAAAAATTATTACATAGCCTGCATAACTAATAGGATCTTGTAGCTTGATTTGTTCCCTAATTAGTTTTCAAACTTACATAGTTGCTAGTCCTGAATATCTTTATATGTCTTCACTCTGCATTCTTAAATTACATTTAAGCTGAAGATGAGCTTTCATCCAAATCCTTCAAGTTGAACACTCCACTTCAAGAAAAAAAAAAAATCCGATTCAGCTTTGACTTTTTCAAAAAGTTCCTCCCTTAATATTAGAAAGCCCAGAATCCTCAAAGCATTTTTTTTTTTAAAACAATCTCCATTTTGAGTTTCAGATCGGAGCACTTCAGATGTTTACAGACTCGGCTTCCTAAAAAGAGTTCCAAAGACCACTACCAAATTAAAAAATAGGTCTTGAATCTGTAGTTTAAAGTGTTTCCCTAAAACTATATGGGCTTGTGAGGAATACTAGTACCTAACAATGAGAAGGCAAACAAAATACAATACCAATCTGGGCAATTAAAATTCACTTTAACACCTATGCAGCGTGAAGTGCTTTCTAAGTCCTGACCTCATGTCCTGGCATAGGCTGTCCTCCTCAAATTATAATATTACTACAGGTAACTGCAGAGCAGAGAGACTCCTCCTGGCTATCCTCATGAGATGGGACAAGACCATGAGATGCTCAGGGTGTGAGAGAGTGCGTACACCAGATAAGATGGCCTCTATCAGGCTTCTGAGATCCTAACGACTGAATATGAGCGATATTCAAGACATACCTGTTGGTATTTGGATGCTTCCTGTTGTGCCCTGACAGTGTGGCAGGAATCCCACAGCCTTTTGTCTTTAATTAGCCAATTTAGACTCTTGATACAGAGTAATTTAATGAAGGAAACAAGACGAACTCCAAATCCACCAGAACAAACAGCTTCAAACAAACGACTGATGTACATTAATGATTGCTTTCGTTGTTTAAGCAAAATAGTGCCAATATCCAAATAAAATGTAAAGAAAACCCTTCAAAGAAGACACGTCTATTAAAAGAAAATCAACCTGCTGTCACACAGTAGATTTCACCATACTCTTCCCCAATATCTGGCACAGTCTCAAAAGAAGCACTTTCACGTAAGCAGCCAGAGGCCAAAACTTTTCTCATGCTTTCCATGAACATCCCTTTGCTGGTGGGAACCTGAATGTACCACTTATTGACACGTCTGGCAGAAGGCTGTTTGTTCCCAGTGTTTTCTGGATCATCTATTTTCAGAAGAGTTCAAGCCCCTTTAACATCATTTTGTTGAAGTCTTTAAGGAACCTTTGAGTATTAGACATACCTCTCTTCAGGGGGGAGTGCCAAGAACTGCCTTACCCTATTGCTCCTACTGAGCAACCAATTCCTCTCACCATGGTGTTCCCCACATCCTCCCCGTATCTATTTAATATTCACCCCACTGAAGGTCCCAATCCTGTTATCTGCATCAAATTTAAGAAACGAGTTGTCCCCAAGCAGTAGGCTTGGGCCCTTTTTGTTCCCCCGACCCTGAGTTTCATTGGCAAATCAAAGGTTTGTATGCAAAGCCTGCTGAATCAAACAGCCAGCAATCCATATCATTCAATTTGCCATGCTGGGTGGAAAAAAAGGAAACTGAAAAACCTATTCTTGCAAGAAACAGAAATCGAAAAGCAGGAGAAAAACAAAGAAGCTCAGCTCAGTCTCAAAAAGCATTCAGTCTTAAAAGGCACTCAATCCCAAGAAAGGGAAAAAAAACGATCAGTGCTCAGCGTGAGGAAGTTCACCCTAAACATGCAGACCTTGTGGCATTGATTCTCCTCTCTTAGTGAGGTATACACAAATTTCTCTCCTCGAGTGCCAGCATCATTGCATGGAATCCATGGCAGAAACAGGTGACTGCTGTTTTCTGAAAGTTATTGCACGTTACCACAGCTGACTTCAACAATAACTTCTAAATGAAACGTAGATAAGCCCTCTTAATTCCAATTACCCTTTATTTTAAAGCTTAATTACAGTAGTACAAGACTGTCATGGAATGATAATTACAATTTATTTAAACATCGATAAGTAAACACTAGGTTTTATTTTCCTACTGTGAAATGTATCTAACCTAATGGGTTGATAATTCCATTTAATTGTGTGCAAAGAAACTGGGTAATTTCTGTCAGGTATCATAAAACGGCAATGGCTGCTTTATCACAAGATATTAACATTTTCAAAAAAAACAACTCTTCTTTTTATGAATCAGCAGTTCCGCTCAGTTTTATTTAGTTCTCAATAAAAGGACAAAGGAAAACATTGGAGCCTTGTGCAGCCAGAGAACAAGGCCCCCTTCAGGCTGTAGCAATAAAATGTAAATTAAATTGTGGCAGAACTGATCTTAACATCATTCAGGGTTCAGAGAAGTGTACTGACTACCACAAGGCTGAGAAAGACCCACCTTGAGACCTAAGGTACCTAACATGGCATTAATCGTCCAAGTCCTTCAAGCTAGTAGCTAAAAGCCTGACCTTCATCTAGTCAGACCCTTGGTCCTGAATCAGGCAGATACTGGTCTCAGATACATTGCTGTAAGTCGGGAGTCATTCATTAATAAACCTAAGTTGGGTTTCAAAAACATTCCCAGGATGAGAACCTTCCTAAATGGGCCCTGTTTTCCAAACAACCCTATTGTATACCAGCACTACTTTACTGATTACTGAAATAAAATTAAAGAATCGGTAGCAGATTTGCCTGCTTCATACTTATAACCGGGTGCTGAAGACAGTGAGAAGGGCTCAGCTTAAGACTTCAGGACATCATCAAAGGGTAAGAAAACAGTAGGATCAATCCCTTGGGAACTTTTAATTTCACTTCCACTCCAGAAAAATTAGTAAGAGAGACTTTCTCTGAATCCCACCTGCCAGATGGTGGTTCTCCTTTTGCAAACACCCTTGTGTCCACTTCAGGATGTGAAATAGACACTTTTAAATTGGGAAAACTTAGAGGGGTATAAGACATGATAGCATGGGTACTGAAACTAAGGATTCCAATAAAGAACATGAAAACTTGGTTCCTCATTCAAAGCTTTCCCTACAAATCTCACAACAATTTTAATAGGAATGAAAATTTATGCTGAGGGATTTGGGTCTTTTTAGTCTGGAAAAAAGACGACTGAGAGGGGATCTTAACAATGTTTATAAATACTTAAAGAGGGGGTGTCAGGAGGATGGGGCCAGGCTCTTTTCAGTGGTGCCCAGTGACAGGACAAGAGGTAATGGGCACAAACTTGACCACAGGAAGTTCCATCTAAACATGAGGAGGAACTTCTTTACTTTGAGGGTGGCAGAGCCCTGGCACAGGCTGCCCAGAGAGGTGGTGGAGTCTCCGTCTCTGGAGACATTCACAACCCGCCTGGAGGCGTTCCTGTGCAACCTGCTCTCAGTGAACCTGCTTTGGCAGGGGGCTTGGACTAGATGATCTCCAGAGGTCCCTTCCAACCCCTACCATTCGTGATTCTGTGAAGTCCATACATCCAGAGCCTCTACATTTAAGGCAGTTACATGTGGTATCCCACGCCACATCAAATCATCTTTCCTCATCTTCCCGGAGTTGTACAGTGTAGAGCCAGGAGGAGTTTGGCTTCTTTTAAGACCAAAGAAATCAGTGACTACTTGGAAAAGCAACTCCAACGATCCAGTATAACACCCACTCCACTCTTCACCACTACTGCCACAACTCAAGCTGAAATCAGCTCAACTTCTTCCTCTCATCTCAGAATGGAAACAAAGCAAACTAGATACTGGGAAAGTCTTTGCTTCTTGAGAGGATGGACTTCCCCCTTTGCCTACTCTGTGTTCAAACTTTCTTGCCCACCTTTCAAAATGTGGCATCAGAAGAACTCAATTCCATTCCTCAGGAAGGAATGTATTTTTTTTTTTAAAGGGCTACAGCATTTCTGACAATTCCCTCTGTAACAGTGACCTGGCCACACTGATTTACAAAGTCTAGCATTGGTCTGTAGCCAGACAGACACCATTACCACAGTTTTTGCTTTCCAAGAGGACTTTTCCATGATTGTGTCCTGGATCCATTTATCAGTCAGTCAGTCAGAGACCTGGGCTACACAACACTATATCCATCTTCTCTCAATATCAACCACTTGCTACTCTTCAGCCCAGATGCACGAAGTGGGTGAGAACCATTTCCAAGTGCTCTGCTCACATAAAGACAAGCAACTCATGAGATGTATGCAAGTAGCTCAGAGCAGCATTTGCATGCTAACTAACATCAGTTCCACTTCACCTGCCTGTGTCATGATTAAAAAGTTGAAGCATCTGAACATTTTACAGACAGAAAAACCAATTTGTAATGTTCCCATTACAAGAACCTTCATGTTACCAAAACAGAACTTTCCTTGTCTCTGCTCTAAATGTTTGCCAATGATTCAAGAAGGTACCATGTCTTGCTGCATCAGAGTGAATACTGTTTGACCTAGGATATTAATGACAAAAGAAGGGAAAAGTTGTGGATGGGAGATTCCTGTCCTCAAAATGTGGCGTCATTTTTATTAATACACACAAGTCTATGCAGTTTTCACACGTGGATTAAGCTGGCAACGGTCTAGCAATATAATTGTCACAGAGCTGTGCTGGTAATTTTCAGATTTGTTCTGCATCGGTAATAATTTTGATTATATTTCTGAAGAGGAGAAAACATGAGAAGGGGGAAAATATCATACAGAAAGAACCATAATTTTATTACTGCTGCGTCTAAAATCGTTAAGTTTACAGCACTACTGAATGCAGAGGCCTCTGCATGCAAATTATCCTGATATCTAGGTCACAACATGCTTCAATGTGATTTCTAATTACCAAGCACAAATTACCTTTCCAATCAAACATTTCATAAAATTGATGATAGTGAACCTAACTAACCTTTACCAATATAGTAAGCAATTCCAAGATGAAATCTGGAATTCACATTGTCTACAAGCCATGGTAGCAAGGAGTCATTCCTCACATCTACCACGTTCACAAGCTCATTCAGTTGCAGCTCTCTGGCTCGATGAGGCTTTTAATTGTCATGCAGATGGAGATCAGGTTCAGGTAAGCAGGTTATTTGGATTAGATACGTTTCTGTAACGGTGGAGTAACTGCATTGAAACAAATAGATTTGCACCAAGCAAGAGCAGACTCTCAGTTTCTACTCCTAACAAGCTGACATGAGGCAAGAATTGCAAAAGATCAATGTTTGTTTTTTACTGATGCAGTAGGACAGATCTTTGTGTGGCCTAAATTAGGTCCAGCTACGTCATTAATTTTTTCAGATCGTTTTTTTCCTATAAAATCAGATGGGCTATTTTATCCTGTTCTCTTTCAAATGAGCTGTTCATGGATTGTTTGCCGTACTCAAATAGATTTTTAACTACGCCATGGAAGTGTTCATCCCTCCTTTCCCCCTGCTCTTTCATTTCTAAAGATGGCCCTACTATGAAGCAGATTGCTTTTCCATTGAGACCCATGGAGTTTCCACCAATGACTCGAGTCACAACATGGTTGATTTTACATTATAATCTCCATAAATTAGAGATATTACAATTAAGTACAAAAGTGGCATGCATTATTTGGTGTGCATGTGAAATTAGCATAAATGAATCATTTAATTTACTTAGCTTCACCATATCTCTGCAAATTAAAAGAAGACATCAGCTAGTCTGCTCATCCATATCTTGTTTATGAGCCTGCCTCTGTGGTTTAGAGTCAATGGCATCATGTACTATGAACAATACCAGTCAAGCAAAATGCACCTCCTTCATTAGCATGATTCCCAAAGTCAGGAATTAACTCCCAGAATGGGTCTAAATTGGGCAAGGTATAAATGCTTCTAAAGAAAACTAAGAGCATTAAAATAATATTCTCCAATACTAGAGTCATGGGATTGCTGCCTTGATAGCAAAATTATAAGGGAGAAGTCCTTTCCTTGTTGAAGGCATCAGAAAATGGATTTGGATGTTAGTCAAAATACCTACTCAATATTAATAAGCACAAAGTAAAGAAATGTGCACAGAAAAACAGTAGGGAGGTAGAAATATTCAGAGAATAGCAGGATGGAGGAAGACAATGAATAACTGCATTTTAGATCATTTTTCCTCACTCAAGGAAGCACCTTTCCCAGTACTTCCCTCTCTTTTAACACACATGAATGACAGGGTCTCATTTTATGCAAGGAGAAGGTGAGGTGGGCACCCTCTTACCCCTGAAATCACCCTAAAATAAACTGCACGTGAAAGTCACGCTCCTGGTTCTTCAAACGCAGATTCTGCACAGCTATCAGTAACTCCACAAGCAAAAAAAAAAAAAATTGGGATTGAATCCAGCCTTTTCCCCATTTTCTTCCCACACATTAAATACACTCAGTCCTAGCTCAGCCCTGAAGCAATTAATTGGCATACCACAGCAAGAGACCTGTCTTCATCCCCAACACTTTGACATTTCCATCCCTGCTAGCTAGGAATAACTAAGCTGTGAAACTTCTACAAAGAGACCTCACCCCAGCAACTTGGTAATTTACCCTGTGTTTCATGATACATCTAAAAAGATAAGTGAAGCCTGAAAACTTAAACCAGCACCCCACACTGGTGACTAGACTGGAAGGTGGCACCTAGTGATAGCTCTGCGCACTCCATGTTGCTCTTGCGCCAAGACTGATGCAGAAGTACAGGCTCCAAACAAGCGCATTTTAAGCAGAGCTTTGCAACCTCAGAAATCAAAAAATTTGCAATGCCAAATGACATTCAGAAGAGTTCAGGGAGTACACAATAGCGTTGCCTACTTCCAACAACAACTCTCAAAATAGCCCTAATTCACTTTAGGGCACATGGGGTTAAGAGGCCCAACAAGGGTTTGGGACTGTTTCCTGGGGCAAGAAAATGCTGTATTTATAATATAATGCTCTATTTATAAAATAAATGCTATATTTAGCAATTTGGTGGGCTTAAAGAAACCCTGCTCGGGGCAGCTCCAGAAAAGAAATGGACTATGACCAACAAAAGCGAGAACCAGGCAGTACTTTGAGGAGCTAACTGAAGGCATCTACATGTTTGAGATCCCCGGACAGCTAGTGCTCTCCAGAGCTGCACTCAAGCAAAGTGCCAGGGTACTCCAAATTTCCCTCCAAGTTCCCCTGACAACACAAGCTCAGGCTGCTCTTCTGTCAGGCTCCCAAGTTTGATGGTGCGAACACAGTTCTCTCTTTCCACCCTTTGCAAAGAAAGGTGCTATGCAATACTAAGCTGAGACAAATATACCCTCCCTGTAGAGTTTTACATTTAAATGTCACTCCTTGAAACTCTCTCTGCAGATACTGCTCCTGGTATCGCTCAGTAGCACAGGCCAGACACAGTTTGCAGGGCTGCAGGATCCATCCCTTCTCTTCTTATTTATCTACTAGGTGCACAACTGATGATCTGGGCTTTATCTTGTTCAGCACATACAGCATCTTGGATCAGCAGGAGTTGCTGCTGCCTTTGTTCCTATACTGCATACTATCTCCCCATCACCCATCCAGTGCCATATTAAATTATTCATGAATGAAATAACAGTTTTCAGCATTAATAATTTACTGCTACACCAAGGGGATGGATAAGGTAAAATGTAACTGATATGGGAGTCTGAGCTTTGGCAGCTTTTATAATACTCATTCATCTAGTATTTTCCATCATTAATCCTTGTGCTTTGCTGACTAGAACATTTGCTCAATGACAGGTGTATTTCCCCACTGACACGGATCTGGTACATAGGTTCAGTACCTGCAAACAAGAAGCATATTTTTGTTTGTGGGACTTAATTTATTAAAGTGCTGACACCAGATTTTACGAAGTCTCAGTCTCAGGGGGAATCACACAGACCTACTTGCTTTAAAAAAGCCTGCTGACATCAGTACAAGCTAGCAAGGATAGGTCCCAGGTACGCATGTAATACTAATGTAATTAATAATAATTAATAATTTATTATCCAGCTTCGCAGACAGTCCTTCTGCCTTTCTTGTCAGAAAAATGATACAGCCTGTCACTTTGGGGAGACCTGAACTAATTATTATTTACTGAGAGCCTCATCAGAAAGCTCTAATTCACCGTGGCAACACATAGCCCCTGGAGCGATGCAGGTGTGTGGAATTCCCTTGGCCAGGCACCAGGCACAGGGGTGTTCACTATGCTCCTCCATTAAGGTAACGGTACATTTGGCATTTCTTGATCTGATCCCTCTAGCCACCCATGAGATAAACATAACAAGATCATGAGCAACGTACCTCTGAGTAAATTCTTTAAGACCAGGAAATTCAAGTGCTCATTTCAAAATTAAGCGATAAATTCAAAGGAAGAGGTTCCCTTCCTTGCCGCTTCTTCCTCACAACAAGAAAAACTTAACGAAAAATACACCAATAAACTTAAGCCGCTGCTTCACCTAAGCATCAATGCAAGACAGGCTGCGAAACATGCAATTCTCTCTACCTATAACTCGTCATCATTGAAAAAAATACAAAGCTCAAGCTCTGCCTGTGCTTCCCAACAGTCACGCTCACTGTCCAGACTGAATGCAGTGAGGTACAGAACAAAAGACAGAATTCCCAATGACTCTGTAGCACCGTGTCTACCTCTGCAATTATACGTTAGAGATTTGATTTGGAGATCAACAGAGACACGATGGTTGATCTAACAAGACATCTAACTGAGAGTGAACAGTGTTGAACTGAACTTCAAGGGAGGTTTTCTAGTCTAAGAAACTTTCACTCACAAGAGAAAAATTACTGCTTAAAAATCTTTATCTTTTTTGCGGTGATTTTTAAAGTCATAGTTGGCTGAACTCCAAAACTAATAATTGCTTTGCTCAGAGAATATTCATGTATTCTGACAATTCTGAAATTTTTTGGACGTAAAAAAAAGAAAAAAGGGCAAACCGAAAGACCTATCAAAACTTGTTTCAAAATGAACTCCCACACAAATGACATTTAAACCTCTTGTTGAAAAATTCTTAATTGACAGGGAACATGGTAAAAACAGTGTTTCCACCTAAATTCAATGACACGGTGATTTATTAATTTAATTTACCAAGTGAAGACCTGAATATCAGTACACATTTGAAGACCAGGTTCATAGTTATTGGATCTCTACTTTCTGGTAGCAGACATATTATTTGGAAAATGTTAAGTAACAAATTGAACATGTTTTTTCTATTGAGATCTGGGCAAAGTCCTAACAAGTATTATTAACTTGGCATACTGAGCCCTCTCACAGACTTGCAGCACGCTTGCATTTGCAATGATTTGGCTGAGTTTTCCTGCAAAAACAGTCTTCAATCTCCAGCTTGCTCCAGACTCATTCCTGGATGAAAACTCATAAGTTTGCTCATCTCCTTACCCTTGCCTGTTTATTTTACCGGGTCATCCGCAACAGACCACATTCTTCAAAAGCAGAAGACAGATTGAGAAGCCATAAGCTGCTTTCCAAGACACCCGTACACTAGTGCTGGCTTTGCCAGTTGCCTGTTGAATCATGTTGGTCAAGTCACTGCTACAGTTCCCCAGCCCTGGGAGCTCACTGGCTGAGGACCCGTCCCTTACAATGCACTTACACAACCAATAGCATAATAGGGCCTTGATATCGATTGGAGCTGCCAGCTGCTACACTTAAGTATATCTTAATAGCAATAATCAGAACAAGAAACACTACATGAGGTTTCTGGTGCAGGGAAGGCATTCTCTGTACCGTGCAGTATGTCAGCATCAGTGCAGTAACCAACAGTACGTAGACGCGCAGAAGGAACACATTCATCAAGCAGATCCCACTTGATGCAGTTGTTCTTTTTACTGTAATCACGATCTAATGATATTGAGGCTTTTAGAGCACATTACCGGGAAGAAGAGACAAACAACAAATAAGACGACTGTTCTGACTCTCAGTGGAAAATTGCTGCTGTTTCACAACAAAACTGCAAGTGCTAATAACGCCATCGGTTCAACTGCACTTCCCTTGCTGCACTTCTGCTGCAGAGTATTCCTCCCTTGGCTGGCGACTGGGTAGCTTCTTGCTGAACTTTACTTACATCACTCTGCAGGTTTCCCACTGGTGCAGCAAGACACATTTTGCTAAGAAAAAAAAATGTACGCCTTGCTAAAAGACATGCTAAGGGGGCCAGACTCTGAGAGAGCCCTGTGATGCATACAGCTTATAACTAAATAATGCATTTTTTTTCTGCAAACTTTTTCCCAAGGAGGGAAAGTTGATGTACCTACTGCTTAACACATATAAACAACAAACCAATACCCTACGCGGAATAACGTGCACTTAGCTAACTGAGAACTATGTAATGAAAGAGAGACCTGGACCCAAATTCAGTCATACACTTAAGCCTGACAATAACAACACTTATCACCCACAACTTCCTCTCTGACTGGCATAATAAATCAAGTTGAAAATTGCTTCCTAAACCCAACATGCTTAAATAATAGAGACAATCTTAATGTTACGGACAGCCTATTTCCTTCTGGTTCTAGCTAAACAATTCCCACTTTCCACAGTCAAGTTTTCTCAAGGCTTGTGATTCAGTCCTTTGGTCAATGCATGCAGAAGCATGACCAAGGAAAAATATTAACCCGTATTTGCACTAAGGCCTTGCTACAATATTCTTAGCCATTACATGCTGCTCCTAGGATGTGTTAGCCATTCTGCAGACCCACGTGTCCTCAGGACATGTATTCCAGTCCTTAAATGGCTAGTATAAGCACTTGGGACTTGATATCCACACCAGACCTCAGTACTGGCTAGCTACCCAGACACTAGAAATGAGTTTTCCAAAGCAGATTAAATCCTGTTTTGAATAAAGGAGAACAGGGGAATCTGTGAAGACAAACAAGCTGTTGTGCAGATGTAGGAACACACAAACCTCACCAACGTGTTGTTAATGCAGACGACAGGGTCCTCTTATGCACAGGGTTGGTAAGGCTGGTATATCCACACTGGAGGCCCAAGCTGAAATTCCTAAGGTGACATGCAACTCTTCCCAAATAGTGAGTTTAAAACAAATTTGGATGTGTCTACACAAACTCAGAGATGTCTATACAGAAAAGAAGGCAGAACTGGTATACTGAGATGCCAAGTAGTTTAGTGGGACTACGGAACATGCTCCAGAAAAATACATCACGTCCCTCAGAAAGAAACCACAATAAGTTACGGCGTTTAAGGGACGGTTGCCCAATATCACTAGCACTGAGCCTATATGGTGCTGCAGAGGTACGCATCAGTACAAACAACAGAGCAGGGAAATGCATTACAAAATGTTGCAAGCAGCTGACGAAGAAAGATTTTGTGAAGATTCATCACAGCATTACGGTCACACATACTTTTCTTTGTTAATGTGGCTGTATTCTTAGGAATGCTAGGTGTGCACAGCTTACAAACACCTACCTGACAGCTGCACCAGAGGCCAATCCTTACGCAAATTTATCCTTTTCACCCTTGTTTAAGAAGAAATACCTTACTCAAGTTACTTGCTAGGGGCTGCAGATTCTGCATTAACCAGTGGACCCTTTGAGGTTGTACAAGACCTCTGCCTTGGAAAGGATCTGACGTATCTCCAGACGCGTGCCAGAGCTTGATCTAAGCACATTTATCCTTCCTGTATCTTTGTACTTCTTCAACTTTCAGCCTTTATTAACTTAATTCCTTTGGGAAACATTAATTTATTTATACTTTTGATCAGTTTCTCCTGCCTGCCTCCCCCCTCACCAGCCATTGAAGATGTTATACCTCTCAGCTGACAGTCTGTAGAACAAAGGTGTGTCATGCCCTGCTGTGGGATCCAAAGATGTCTCTGGGACCCATCTATCTTTAATAATGCAGAAGAATACTCTCCTCCCAGTGCAAAAAAAAAATAAAAAATACCAAGATATACAGTTTTTAAGAAGTCCTATAATTTAATTCTCTCTGCTTTAAAGAAAAATTTCAAAAGGAGATGATCTTCTAGAATTCACTCCCACATGAATCCAAAGCTCTGGGATGCTGCAGAGTGCAATATGCACCTACAAGGGATATTTGAAAGATAAGGAAATAAATTCTGCCATCAGGCAACGGAGACAGGCTGTAGGAACCATTAAAAGGTTTGTCAATCCATTCTGCAAATAGACACCCTAATATTGGCAGTTCTCTTCATCAAGCACATTTCAGGAATAATAAACTGGTAAAATACCAGATAGTATGTAAAGTGAATTGATCATGATGTCTGAGTGCCAATATAAGAAGCAAATAACCTGAAGTAGAAGAGTTTTTTAATCTCTCAGGAAAGTCATAACACCATCCGTAACTGGAACTGAAGTGAGAAGAACAGAAAGTAAAATAAGGTAAATTTTAGATGCATATATTTAGCAGATGTAGTTTTAGGTACATATATTTAGCAGATGGGAGAATTAATCTTCAGCATCAGCATGGAGAAACACTTTGGGTGGGGTTATAGTTTTGCATGGTCCTAAACACTGTTTCTCCACAAGCAAGGCAGTAACTGGAAAAGCTTCAGACAGCTACAGTAGGACAACGACAGGTACTCCTTGCTGGATGCCTGTGTGGGACAGCCTCTGCATCTGCAAAACAATTTCAGTTGCCATTTATGACAAGCAGTCGCAGTTATGGTGATATTAAGTGCCTCACTAAGTCCTGTATCCTCCAAAACTGTAAACTGACCTCATACAGATGATAGACTATGTACCTTCCTGCTTTTCCTAGTTATCCCCCATTCAGCTTCATTCATCTCCCTGAGCGGGCAACTACCCGTTTCTAGAATACCCGTGATCGATCCCAGCCTGAGGGACTGCTGACAACTGGATACCTGCAGTGTGTGACGAGGTGTGATGGAGCGCCCTACAAAATGCACCATAAACTCTGCCTGAAAAAGTTCTGCCTAATTAGATGAGATGATTAGGTGCTGGGAGGAAATCCCAGGCAGAGAGAGGTTAAAGCAGCTTGCTTTGGCTTATGCAACAGAGCAAAACAGGGTAGATGCTGCCCAATTCACTTTTAGCTTCACTTCTCATCCGCCGGATCAGAGAAGCATTTTTTGATAAAAGGTTCTTTTAAAATTAATTTAGTATAAAAACTAAACTAGGGACAAGAGAAACAGCTGGAATTCTGTCACCTTATCTCAGCTGACAATCTGACCTGTTCATCTCCTGTAGCAAAGATAATCAATTTTTCCCACATCAAAATGTGTTGGCAGTTGGTAGCAGCAACTCTTATTTTTTTTGTTAATTAAGAATGAAGTGTTCCACAGATCATAATTATTTTGGAAAAATGTCTATGATAATTCAGCATGTGAATAGACAGAACATTTTATCATCCTTTTAAGAAAAAATACAGCTAGTGTTCTTGGAGAAAACTTTTCATCTTCTAAGATTTTAAAAGCAAAAATAGAGAAGATCAGATTTAACAACGGTATGGTATTTTAGGAGATGAGTAAAAAGGACTTTTTTTGTTAATTCATTATAATCTGCCCTGTGACCCTATCTCAGTACACCAAGGCCTGAAGTGCAGAGGTAGGTAATAATTGGGTTGTGCGTGCAGCTTGTGCGTTTGAATGAATCTATGATGCACGTATTTCACTGCAGCCACAGCAGGAGTGTGCTACTTCAATGCACTTTGCCATTTTGTTTTTTTAACACCTTCTGGATATTTAAAAAAAGTACATAACAAGGAGCTACATTTGCCAGAGGACAAAATCAGTGCAACCTCCCTTGCGTTTCATGTTTCTGTTAAGGGTTTGATCTTCTAGGAAATCTGACAGTTGCATGAAAAAGGCCTCATCCCTCTCAATCCACCTCAGCAGAGATCCATCCTGCTCACTGCAGCATTGAACTCTAGCTAGATGAAGTAAATACCTCTTTGTTCATCTGCTTAATCCCCAAAGGGCAGGGGCCAGGTCAAGACAAACAGGCACTGCTCCCTCTCCACTACTAGTTTTTTCTCATATGACCTTTAAAAGCAAAACAACAGTGCGCACGCAGAGCGAACTCTGAGAACACACACACAAGCTCAGCCCACGCTCCTCACTCCAAATCCCAACACGGGAGAAGCAGATCTCCCTCTGGAGCTTTGCAGACCACTTGATTAACAACAAGCCCCACCAACTGCCAGGCAGATGCTCTTAATGTGCTCTAACTCCCCCAGGAAAGGAGAACCCCTAAAGTAAGCACCAGATTGCCGTAAAGCCAACCTGAAAAAAAGAAGGGAAGGAAAGGTCTTCACTAGAAAGTGCTCACATATCCAACACTGGTGACAGAACTGTCTGGATATCTCCATTTAGTCTATACTACTAATGACTCCAGCAATATATTTATAGCATTATAACTCAGATAGCTTCCTTAAACTCCGTGTATGAATCTATAGATTATACAATTCTAGATGTTTGTAATAGTAGATTACCTTTTTATTCCCCTAGCTCTAATTCTTGAGGTGAAGAGCTGTTACAAAAATCACTTGCAAACTAATCCAGATTCATCAACAATTTGCATTTGGTAATGATGTTTAACAGACCACAGTGATTGCTGTCCAGAATTCTTCTAAGAGGGAAAACAAACATCTAAATTATAACTTTCTAACATCTGCTTCCTCTAGGGGAGGATTTGTATGAGCTTTGACAGATGCGAGAGCTCCGAAGAATGGCTGTTACAAATGAGCCAGCTAGCAGAGTCTTGGAAAATGCAGCCAATCTCAGCTTATTGAAATGAGCTCCAACCCGAGGCAGAAATAACACACAGCTGTTCCTTCTGACTGCAGTTCAGGAGAGAGATGGTATCTTGTGTTGGTATTAATAGATCTCTTTTACTCTGCATACCACCTGGAAAATGAGAGCCCACCATTTCATCTCATTTGATGTTATTTATAGTACATTAAATAAAAAAAAAAAAAGAAAAAAGAGAAGAGTAGTGCAGCAATGACAGAGCTGAATAAAACAGTCAACAACTAGCAAAGTTCATACATTAACTTTTTACTCAAAACATGAATTCGAGCATACCACAGGAGGAGCTTTTTGGGTCATTCCATCCTCAGAGAAGTGAACGACAATTCTGTGAATAATTCTTACTACAATTTACTGTGCATTTTATTTACTAAACCCAACACAAAGAAAATTGGATGTAATATACCAGCAATCCCTTTTAACAGAAATGTCTAATCTGCCTCTACACCCTATTCCCAAGACACTCCTCTGACTCAAGAAATAGCTCCCTTCTAGAGAGAGACTGAAGGAAAGAGGAAATGCTACGCTTGCAACAAGTACTGCAAAAAAGGAGGAACACCACAAATTATACACTTCTTTCAAATTTTTTGAGGTTCTAATGGAACTAGTGAGAAAGTATAACAGGGCTCCTGTTGGTACATCCTGCCAAAGAAACATCACGATCAGAATCAACAGTGCAGCAAGGCTTACAGTTGGGAAAGAAAACAGGAAGAGCAGATACTTGTTACAGCCAAAGCAGCCCCATGAAACCAGTGAGAGACAGCCTGCCACCACGGACTGGTGGTCTTAATTTACGCTGTGCAGAATCTCCTCTCAAACCTGTGCAGTTTCTTTACTGTTTTGGGTCTGGATCCAGCGCCCATGGGAGGACAAGCAGCCGGGACTTGGGCTGAGCTCTGCAGGAGTACGTCTCCAGGGCCAGCTGTTGACTCCTTTCCTCGAAGAGGTGGACAAGGGCTGAGCAAATCTGCTCTACTGGTTTCCTATCAAAAGGCGAGCAGAGTTAACTTTCTCAGGCAGCAGGAGCAAGGACATATGCTGGCTGTGTGTTGAGCTATACATTTTAACACCGCTGCTGATCAGGGGAACGGATGTTTGACTACATAGCTGTGTTTCCCCTGTGTAAGAGAACCTACCCATACAATTGCTTCCATTCAAATTTTGGATCAAGCTGTGCACAGGCCATCCAAATCACATGCAGGGTATAAAACCACAACCACATCTGTTTCTCATATGGTAATTCCACACGGCTCTGCACCCTTCTGGCCTCGCAGTCCACAATCCCTATTAAAATCTGTCTGTATCTGACAGCACAACTTCTCATTAGCACCTTGTGCTCTCCCTTCTGAGATCTCATAGGGACATACACACAAATTACTTGCCAAACTCAATGGTACCTTTCCCTGCGCCCAGCCTCTGGCACACAGAGAAACGAAGGCCAACTATCCTGAAAAAGGGAGCATCAGCACAACTTGCAGAATATGATGGCTACAAGCGGTGAATAACTTCCACCAGTGCCCACACTGACAGGATGCTTATCGGCTGCCAAATTGAAGAAAAGTTTGGTGGGCTAACAGCACCAGTGGAGCACACCAGGCAATGCTGCTGCCATTGTCCCAGTATGCGTTGGGAAAAAAGTGGTACCCACAGGAACGCATCTGTATTGCCTACCACCTAGCCAGGAGAAGGAATATAATTTGCAGCCATTTGAATTTCTTGGTTTTGCTCAGTTTCCCTTGAGATACCTTTACAAAAGCAGCTCAAAATGTATTTAACCCCCTGCTTCAGAGATGCACTAACAGAGAGGAACAAAATTTTAATGCAGACAAACATATATCGTAATGCTCGCACTGCTATGCAGGAGGCACTGAACATGCAATTTATGTGCCAATACTGAGGTATAATATCACATATCCACAACAAAGTTCCAGGTGATGTGCAGCAATATACAAGATCTAAATGAGTAGCACACATGTTATACAGGTACCTCAAGATACATAGGTGAGTTGCCTAAATGCTTTATCACTAAGACTCTCTTTCCAACCATCTACAATTTACAACCTTGACCTGTTGAGGCAGAAAAGCAACAGCTGTGTGAACCATGCAAGCTCACACTGCTCACCACTAGGATTACCTAGACAGGCTAGAGAGACCTAGACAGGCTGGAGAGCTGGGCAGAGAAGAACCTAATGAGGTTCAACAAGGACAAGTGTAGGGTCCTGTACCTGGGGAGGAAGAATGTCAGGCACCAGTATAGGTTAGGGGTGGACCNTATGAGGAACGGCTGAGAGAGCTGGGACTCTTTAGCGTGGAGAAGAGAAGACTGAGGGGAGACCTTATTAATGTTTACAAGTGTCTAAAGGGTGGGTTTAAGGGGGATGGAGCCAGACTCTTTTCAGTGGTTCCTAGCAACAGGACGAGGGGTAACGGGCACAAGCTGGAACATAGGAAGTTCCGATCAAATATGAGAAAAAACTTCTTTACTTTGAGGGTGACAGAGCACTGGAACAGGCTGCCCAGGGAGGCTGTGGAGTCCCCTTGTCTGGAGACTTTCAAGACCCACCTGGATGCAGTCCCGAATAACGTGCTCTAGGCAATCCTGCTTTAGCAGGGGAGTTGGACTAGATGATCTACAGAGGTCCCTTCCAACTCTGAAAAATTCTGTGATTCCATGATTAAAACCTTTGACTCGAAGGCTATGTGCTACAAGCTGAATAGAGTAACTGATTTTTACTGCTACTGGATAGCAGTCCTCAGATATGGGGAGGCTTGTCAAGTCATGGTGCCGCAGAGCTTTCCTAAAGAAGCAGTCGTAAGAGTGGTCCAAAAACGTGGAAGTACTTTACCTTAGAGTATCTTATCCCTCACAAATTATTAAGCATTCCCTGAGAAAACTAAGGGCAGAACATGTTGTTGTCCAAGATGCTCGCAGACAGCAGACTGGAAGCAGGTGCATGCAGCACCTGCAGACGAGGCTTTATTTTTTCAAGGTACTCCAGCAAGTTTCACAGAATCACAAAGAATGGCAGGGGCTGGAAGAGGGATGGGATTTTCAGATATCGTCTAGTCCAAGCCCCCTGGCCAAAGCAGGGTCACCTAGAGCAGGTTGCACAGGAACGCATCCAGGCAGGTTTTGAATATCTCCAGAGAAGGAGACTCCGCAACCTCTCTGGGCAGCCTGTGCCAGTGCTCTGCCACCCTCAAAGTGAAGTTTTTCCTCACGTTGAGACGGAATTTCCTGTATTCCAGTTTGTGCCCATTGTCCCTTGGTCCTGCCACTGAGCACCACTGAAAACAGTCTGGCCCCATCCTCTCGACACCTGCCCTTTACATATTTGTAAGCATTGGTGAGATCCCCTCCCTGTCTTCTCCAGGCTAAACAGACCCAGGCCTCTCAGCCTCATCGACTTCCTCTTCCTGATCAGGTGACCTCTAGTAAACACCCACAGCAGTGTCACTCATATTAGCCTGCCCCTTAATTCTTACCCATAAGCTCTCAACACAGTCTTTGTCCACCCCTCGGCAGAGCTCAATACATTCCAGCTGCTCTCTTATGTAGAGAGCAACTCCACCACCATGCCCTGCTGGCCTGTCGTTCCTAAAAGGTACATAGCCATCCATGACAACATTCCAGACATGCGAGTTATCCCACCATGTCTCTGTAATTGCAATGAGATCATGACCCTGCAACCGCATATAGATCTCTAGTTCTTCCTGCTTATTCCCCATGCTGCGTGCATTGGTGTACAGGCATTTCGGAGAGGTAACAGGGCATGCAGGTTTCTTTGGAGGGGTGCATAGGATCCACCACAGTTACACACACCCTTGTTGTCCTTCTGGATCTCATCTTGGGAGTTAGCTAAGGAACATTTATTGCTGCTCTGGTTGCCCTGGCTTATTCCCCAGTTGGATGCAATGGCATGAGCACTGCCATTTTGGACTCCGCCCCCCGAATCCTTCAGTTTAAAGCCCATCTCACCAAGTTGGCCAGCTTGCTGCCAAAGATTCCCTTACCTCTTCTAGACAGGTGGATTCCATCCCTCTCTTAACAGGCCATATTAATCAAAAAATATCCCACTGTCATAAAAGCCAAAGCCTTCACGATGGCACCAGCTATGTAGCCAGGAGATGATATGCATTATCGGTCCACTTCTGTCTGCTCCCTTTTCTCTAACTGGTAAAAGGGAGGAAAAGATAGCTTGGGCACCAATTCTTTTCACTTGCACCCCCAGGGCTTTATAGTCTGCCTTGATTCTGCCCAGGTTCTGGCTTTCGGTGTCATTCATGCCCATATGAAAGAGTAATGGTAGATAGTAGTCTGTACTCCTGACAGGTTGTGGCACCCTCTTGGCACCACCTCGAACCTTAGCTCTCAGGAGGCAGCGTACCTCATGTGACTCCCTGTCAGGACGGCAGACGGGTGCCTCAGTGCCCTTTAACAGAAAGTCACCCAGTACTAGCACTCATTGTTTTTTACAATATCTACTGCGGGCTGCTGGTGCAGTTCCTCCTGGCAGACCTTGCTCCTGGGTGTCTATAGCTGTTAAACTTCATACCTGTTTTTTGTTGTGATGCCAGAGGGTGGGGACTGAAGCAGAGTCCTGCTTTTGTGAGTCACCAAGGTCCAAGGTGCCTCATTCTCAGTGGTATCCGCCAC
Source organism: Stercorarius parasiticus (assembly GCA_013396915.1). Taxonomy (NCBI): domain Eukaryota; kingdom Metazoa; phylum Chordata; class Aves; order Charadriiformes; family Stercorariidae; genus Stercorarius; species Stercorarius parasiticus. The sequence continues at coordinate 1,307,993 of VWZL01005861.1, read as the reverse complement.
AGGAACACGGTTATGAAACCACCTATCTATCTCTGTCTTGGCTCCTCTGATACTTTCCTTTAATTATATACCGTTGTAACCTTTCCCCAAAAGAAAGGCTTTGTACACTTGTTACTGGAACTGAAATCACCCATGATGAAGGCAGCAATTCAGAAGTGAAGACCTTGCTGCAAAAGTGCACTACTTGCAAAAGTCAGCATTTTACAGCTACTTTAAGGGGTAATGGACTTCTTAAACCCGAAATTAAACTCCTGAATTCATACTTGAGCAGCTGTAAGGTTTTCTGAGGAGTGAGTGTCAGCATATCCCTGGGGAAATCATCTCCAAGTAGCAAAGCACAGAAGTCCGTAGATGGAGTAGAGCCAACCCCTCCATTATCTATGTTCTAGTAGAAAGCTGTTGTCCCTTCAACGGACCAGCCAGAGAGAGGTAAAGTCATGTGGAGGTGATTCTGATTTGGGAATATATGAGTGAGAAGGCTACAGGGATCATATCAGTCTCAGGGAAATGTAGACTTCCATAGTCAACATGCACGTGGACAGACCATTTTCTTGGAGCATGAACGTTTCTGAAGTACAGACCCACTCCTCCTCCTTCCTCCAGTCCACCAAAAAGCAAAATTTTGCTTTGGGAAGAAGAGCTTAATGTCAGAGCAAAAGATACTGAACATCTCTTATCTTTTCTGTTTTACCAAACTACAGCAAAATGAAGGGATTAACAAGATGACATGGAAGAGCAGCATCCTGGGTCTGGTTCCCAGTCCTACAGCCCGTTCTCAGATGTAGGAAGCAGAAGCCTCCTGTGGAGATATGTAAGGAGCTTTATGCTGCCAGCAGCTTTTTAACTTTCAATGATTCCCATAAATGAGAGGAAAACAAGAATTTAGCAGTAGTTGGAAATGGATTTTTTTTCCTGACCACAGTCATGTAATGCGTAGGAGGGACAATTCTTGCTACCTGCATTTAGACCCAACATCATTTAATCAAAAAGAGTTTGATAAGAAAGAAAACCTTTCTGGATCAATTTTTTTCCCCACTCAGGTTGATATAAACAGCAACATCAAAGTACTCACTAATGATGTTACCTAGAGACAATGCAGTACACTGAACACACAGCAGCTTCTACTGCATGATGAACTAGAAAAAGACAAACACTTTAATACAATAAAGACAGGAGAGGAACCACTTCCAAAACAGGACAGAAAAGGCAGAAGCTGCTAAGAGGGACTGGTTAATATTAACAAACTTAGTGCTGAGTAACTGGGAAGATCTTGAAAACGTTAAGTGAAGATGTTGAACTATTTCACTTCTCAGGTCATGTACAAGGAGAAATGAATCTGATGATTCAGAACAGATTTGTCCCAGGTTGGTGATGGTTTCACATCCATGGATACAGGTCTTGGGGGGATCTGAGAGCTTTGCTCTGTAGTTCTAATCAATGACTGGGAAACAGTGCACAGACGTCCTCTGCTCAGCGATTAAAGAATCGGCAGAGCAGGGCAGCAGCTTTCAACCTCTAAAAAGTTCTGAATTTGTGTTTGTACATGCTGAGCTTTTAGGGCTGTCCAAGCAGGAGATCATTTGAATAGGATTTTCAAAGGCACTCAGAACATACCTAGCCCCTTTCCATATCATAAAGTAAATGAAAAACACACATTTCCTGAAATTAAATCTTGATCCTCCAATAAGCCCAATGAACGAACAAGCCTTTTCACTGATGCGTGGTTCATGGAGGGGCCATGGCTTAGTGAGTAAAGTCTGAGACCAAGGGAGTTCTGAGAAAGTTTTATCGTTATCTGCAGGGCCTAGATATGAGAAGTAGAAGTGTCAGAATTTCACCAGCAATCTCTGCCACTAAGTACTACATAAATCAGTTCCCTGAACGCTTAAAGTTGAAAATAGTCTTAAATTAATGAGTGACTGGATTATCAAGTATTTGAAAACCAGTTTTGAAGGGAAGATTTATCCTGTGTTTGAAATGCATCTTGAGTAAGTCACCTCTGTTTTGTTGAAACCATAATAATGCCCATAATTACTTGACATAGCTTAATTTTCTATATGGCTTGCATGCTTTTCAACACAGGAACTGCCAGAATACATTAAGCATGTGTTACACTCATCAAGTGCCCTGAACCTGGCCACGGCAGCACAGGCTGCTTCATAGGTAAAGCACAAAACCAACATGATTGACAGCATAGACTAGTCCATTTATGAGGGATGCATCTCTGCAGCGCCTTCAGCTAGGCTACCTCCCAAAGCTTCTCCCCTCTGCAGTTATGAACAGTCATGCTGATAGTCATTTTCTCATTATCTGTAAAGTTACCTCGGCTTTACTGCCCACAGTACTTAGCAAGTTAGCAGTCCCCCTGCAAATGCACACTCCCCATTTCCATCATACCTGCCCAATTTCAGAGATCTCAATCTTCTGTTTTTTTCCTAGACCTGTGATTTTTTGCCTGACAGGCAGACTTGAATTTTATTTTCTACTTTAAATGTAAAGCTAATTAGGCAGTGTCAGCTCAAACCAATCAACTGGCATCTCTTCAGCAAAGTACGTTAACTATGAAGCTCTCCTACTGTTCTTAGGCCCTGTCAACCCATTACACCATCTTAAGAACTTGATGCTACCTGGAAATCCTTACAAATGTACTTTCTCATACTAAATTAAGGTAGAAGGTTTCTACCTGGGCTCTCAAATTACTTTAATGCTTATTACTTTATATCAGCTCTTGTTTCTGTCACTGTTATTCAGCCATTCTCTGGAAAAGTTCACCGATCCTCCTTCAGACTCATGTTTCTGCTGGAGGCAAACACAGACAAATACCTGGAAGCAAGAAGCCTGCTTTAGTGCTAATGGTCTCCTTGCCAGTTCGGGGTGATGACAGATAGCAGGCAAAGCAGTTGAGATACTGGAGGAGAGGACAGCATTACAGTAAATAAAGGCAGTCACGTGGAGCACGGAGAGAAGAAATAAAACCCTTTTACCCTATCCTGTAACTCCTTCACGTCTTCAAGAAAAAAAGAACTAACTTCTGATCAAATTAAAAACAATGGCGAGCTTTTATGGTTGTCATTATTACTATATTTTACATAATGCGAGAGTAGCTGTTTCCTCATGATCTAAAGGCACACATATCCATGAAACTGGAAGGCTAAACCTAATGCAAAGCAACACCAAGATGCGCATTATTCCAGATTGAGCCTTGCTGGCAGTAAGTCACCTACTTGCAAGTCTGCAAGGCTCGCAGGCTTGCTACACCTCCATTCTGCCTGCTTGTGCAAGGACCCTGTGGGATCCCAGGCGGCCACTCAGCCAGGCTCCCAGCATGCTGCAGCCCTCACTCCCTGCGTAGCCTCAGCAACAGAAGATCTGCACTTCCAGCCCTTCCATGCATGAATGCACAAACTTTCTCTGGGAATAGAAAAGGGACATTTTGAGTCCTTAAAAAAAATAGGTAGGGGACATACTTCTGAAGAGACAAAAGCCACAACCAGATACTGCGTCGTTACTTCTGGTGAGAGTGTTTTAAATGCTCAGAGCTGTGGCTCCCAGCTCTGCAGCATTCCTGCATGATTAACCAAATGCATCGCTGAGCTTGGGTGCTATCTGATTGACACTGGATCCAGAGCACAGGAGTTGAAATTAGACTCGTCGTTTGAGAAGAGAAGAAAAATAATAATTTTGTAAGCTAACGTTGTGCCAGCCATCCAAAGCTGTTAAGCGCTGTGGATCTCTAAAGTAGTGTTTTTGTCACCAACGCAAATAAATGTAAACTGAGTAAAGACTATATGAAAACAACATGATGAAATTTAAACGCCAGTAAATAATGGTTTTGCTCAACAGGAATTTAATTTAGGAGATACTGTTTTAAATTATCAACTACTGCAACTAGACAAAGAAGATAATTCATGGGCATTTTCCTTCATGGGCCAGGACATAGTTGTAAGCATAAATACAAAAAATTATTGACATTTTGCTATTACAGAGAACCTACTATCAGCATGTAATTGTCAAAATAGCATATATCCAGTGCATGATAGCGTGGAGTGTTATCTTTAGCTATGTAAATTGAGAATGAAGCACATTTTAACCAGAAGTTAGAGACATAATCTATATGACTGTAATAAACCCTTCCTACTGTACAGTACAGTTGCATACTCTTGATAGACCACACATTGTGGAAGATGATTTTTTAAATCAGACTAAGAGGTTTGAACCTTCTGCCTGCAAAGCAGCACACTCTCATAGCAGCCCTTGGAAGGATGGGCAAGCATTGGTTAAATGAAAATAGTGCTTCTAAGAGGAAAAGAATACAAAAATATTTCTATTCAAGTAGTTCATATGTGTCTTAAAGAATAAAAATTATAATAGGGAAAAATATCCCAAACAGCAACAGGTGAGGCCTGAGACTTTGTACTGCTTGTAACAAGAAATGCGGTGGGCTGTCATCCACCCCTGACCCCACTGCCCTCTGCCACTGGACTGGCACAGTGATTTGAAACATGCCTCCAGAGGAGTTGAGTCACTGATGACATTTCCTCCACACCCACCCTACAACACTTTGAGTCGTCTCTCTGCCTGTTGAGAGGGGCTCTGCATGCATGCAGATGGAACAAGACAGTTCTCCATCTGTCTCCAAGCCACCATCAGTCATGGGGCTTCTCTAGAGGAGTGAGGACAGAAGAAGACAGGCTGTTGCCATTGCTGAATGCTTGGGGTCCTGGACGCAGATGCCTAGAGCTGGAAATGTTAGGTCAACACCCCTTGCAGCACTTACTACCCCTGCAGCTCAATTTGCTTCCATTTCAAACCAGGCCTTCTGCACTAGAGACTTTCCCATTGCTAAAGCAAGTTAATCCTCCACATTTTGCACCAGCAAAATCTTCAGTCCTTGTGTGGCCAGCTTTTGCTGTGTAGCCTTCCCCCCACAAGACCAGCACTAATGATGTTCTCTGCAATACAGGCAGGAGTGGCTGTCTGGCTATAACCCTTAAGAGAGCTTTGCAGCTTTTTAGTTTTGTGTGTCACAGCTTTCCTTTCCCCCGCCACATTAATAATGCACTCATTGCTGTTCTTTTCCTGGTTTATCTGCATATGATAATTTCTTCAAGCTGAAAGCTACTCCTGTAATCACGATATTTCATCCACGCTTACCCTGTAATGTCTCATTTGCACTAATGCAGAAACGTGGCAATGTGTTGCCTAGTGACCAGAAGCAGTGCCCTCCACCCTTTTCTCCCACAAGCGAGGCTTTTGCCATGGCAAATAAGTGAGTATTTTAACGTTATGGAATTAAGTTTTATTAGATGTCAGCTTCCTAATAACATTGGAGAGATCTATAAAATAGAACTCCACACATCTGCTTGCCAAACAGCTTTCTAAGCCTCCTAATGTTTGCATTTATGCAATACAATCCTATTTTATACGGCATTTAACAGCTCTAGGAAAAACATTTTCCAGTCAAAGCACATTCTAGTACGTATATTGGGGTTACATGAGCACATACAGGAGACAGTCTAGTGTCTTTTCTTACTCTAATCCCAAACAGCCATGGTCTGTATTTCACCTGTATCTTAATTGCCCTTCCATTACACAGTTAATACAAATTGCATGAATTACTGAGTGAAGTTCTTTCATTTGTGAACTGCAGGTGATGATAACAGTCCCTTTGGCCTTAAAAATTTGTGTGTCAGTTGAAAACAGGGAGAACGCAGGACGATGCACGGAGCAGGATGTCAGCTGCAGGGCTGCCAACACCCAGCTCACAAATCTCGGGTCTAGTTCCAAAGAATACACACAGCAGGCTTAAAAGCAAGGATTTTAAATATAAAAAAAAGTGATGGGATGCTTGTTTGTTTTAGTTGCCTCCTGTGCTTTTTTTTTTTACCCATGCTTCACTCATCACTTGTTTCTTCCATCAGTAGATAGGAAGAGGGCAACAGTTACAAACATGCCATGACATATTTTTAAATGAAAGCTGCCAGTCTCATAAAATTCCAGTTTCTGTAGTCTTTGAGAAAGAAAAAAAAAGTACTGCAAAATTCAGTCAATTCACCTGTGGATGACATAGCAGTAAAATTCCTCTGACATCCAGATATAACAACTTTTCTGTGGCACCACATGGTACTGCACCAGCTCAAACCTTCTCAGAGGGAGATACCATCCTCAGATGATCCTCCACTCTGCCTCCCTTGGAACACAGCATTGACGCCTCTGAAGCAACCAACCACCAGCGTCCAGAAGTTTCATTTGTAACAAGGACCGAAAAGAGACGTCAAAAACATCCCCCGGCAATGATGACTCAAGTTCACAAAGTAAATACTGGCATTTTCCTGTGCTCTCTGTAGCAGATTCAAATACTGACTTAAACACGGCTGCATGAGACATTCTCAGCCAAAATGAGCAGGAGATTAAATGTGCAAAGAACGAAGCAAAAATTCTGTAAGAGGACCAAAGAGAAATAACAGCCCCCTCTCCCCCCATCCCCCAACTTTGTCTAATGTTAAGAGTATTAAAATCCTTGAATGTTGCAGTTGGCAAATGCTCTCTCTTGTGGAAAAGAAATATCATCTCTCTTGTAAGGAAGCAATAGAACAGCCTAAACAAAAAAAAACAAAAAAACAAAAAAAAGGGTGGAAAAAATCCAACCTTTGGGATTTAGTTATGAAGTTATATTTACTCCAGCACATTCTGAACAGGGATTTGGTTTAAAATTTAAAAGGCTCTAATTCCCAGTTTCATAAGTGACTTTTATTTTTTAATATAACTGGCTTTTAATTCACAGTTGAGCATATCCGAAAAGTACACAGTTAAGTAGAAATCATATAAATATTTTTCAGCTTCCAGCAAGCCTTGCTGCAGTTGGCAAGGGTAACAACCACAGTTCAGCTTTGGAACAGCCAAGAGGAAGGACATCAAAAGCACAAGTGATTGAAGTGAGAAATTTCAAAGAGGGGGATGGAGGGCTTCGCTGGACAGTATTACAGTACGGGCAAAAATCAGACAGCCTGGAGTAGCCTACACAAAGCCCAAGTACATAGGAAAAGTCACCGACTGATGTGCCTTAGGGTCTGAGCAAGAAAGGTTTCCTGCTGTTAGATTTCATTCCTGCTAAGGGAATTTGGAATTTGTCCACCCCTTTATAAATGAGCAAGACTCTTCCAGCTAGAGACAGGGTCAGGGATGGAACTGTTGAACTGCATTTCTACCTTCTGAGTTGGCTATAGCAGTGATAGCTGGCATAAAATTTTGCTATGGGTTGCACAGTTATGGTCTCAGGTTTTATTAAAAAGTGATGGAAAATACTTTTTATAAAGCCTTACTTGGGTTTTATTTATGAGTACCAAGGGGCCAGATTCATAAAGTGAATTAGGGATTATGGTTCTTTTTGGCTGTAAGCAGCTCCTTATGCCACTGAGCATAAAGGGAGGGAGAAGAGATGCTGACGTAACCTATCGAATATGTATTATCAAATTTGCTTCTTACTTGCAGCCTATTCCCATCTCTCTCCCCATTTTGCCTTCTGTCCTGTCTAGGATACTTTGAGCGATACAGGTGCTTCCTTTAAAAACAGGCTGAAACCAGGTCCTTGAGCTCTTATACTGACCAAGGAGCATAACTTTGTTTCCTACCTGAGAGCAAGGCTGGCACCTGAAGTGTGGACAACTCAGTCAGAAAGTCAATGAACACAGAGAACTTGGCCCATATATATGTATGGATACACAACAGAATAATTACCCACCCTGTACCAAAGCTTCACGAATTGCAGGGATCATGCCTTTCTAATTCCAGGCCTGGAGACTACAGCCCAAGAGTCATTTGGTTGGGAAACAGGAGTGGGTTATTACTCTTGAGAAACACAGGCAAGTCCAGTTCGTTGGCGCTACTGCCGCTACACCACATGCATTATCTTCCTAGATACAGATTCCTGCATCACCTAAGGTGAACTGGCATTAGGTGCTTCACATCTGTGCAGCTGAAACAGCATCTGCAAAGTGCTCTGTACAAATGCTCTGTGGCCTGGAGGAAAGCAGAGAACAGACACTCTGAGGGCCCTTCTGGGTCTACTACATTGCAGCTTGTGGCAGTGGGAATCTTTCCAGCTGTTTCCTCCTCCTGAAGCACTTAAAACATTATGGGCTGCTTTACCAGTGAAGAAACAGAAATAAAAGCTCTGAGCTTTCGGCTTCAGAGTTGTATATATCCCCACCTCACCCCCAAATTCCCCCTTACACCCAGCCTCTCCTTTTCTTTATAATCTGCCCTGCACAGCCACAGACTCGAGTCCTCTCAACACACTATGGAGTGCCCCACATTGCTACCTTGCCCAAATGCTTTACATACTTTTAAAAACATCACCACATTCTGCCAGTTCAGAAACCGCTAATTCAATTTCAAAAAGGGAGAAAGAAAGGAACTACCTGAAAACATACCAAAGAAATTAAACTTCTGTTTCTGGTTGCCATCCACCATATTTGTAAGCATATAATTTGCACTATGGGTAACAAAGCTGTTACAAAGTCCTGGGACTTGGAAGTCAGTCCTTAAATTACCTGCGTGAAAGTCAGGGGAGGGAGGAGAAAGCCAAAAGCTAAAGAGCTATTGAGAGATAAAAAGAGGCTACTAAGAGAATGGAGAGTAGGGAAGACAGAAAAATCAGAGAAAAATAAGAGGCTCCTGATGAAGTGGGGGCCCTGTTTACTCCCCACATATGTGGAGAACCTGCAGTGCTACTGGACCAGTTTTCTTTGTCTCCTTTTTGAAAACAGGCAAGCTAGGTGCTGTGTGTATGGAAAAGAAATACGATATTTTTCTCCAAAGCCCAGGAGCCACCACAGCAAATCAAATCTTTTCTAGTCAGCAGGACAGTGTGTTTGACAATATACTGTACAAGTTTGGGTGCCACAACAGGGACTAGTAGGATGGGAAAAAAAGTAGGTAAGGGCATACCATGGGAGTGGAGCTGAGGTGGAAGCAAGGGAACTAAAGCGTGGACTCTATTTCAGAGCAAAGAAGTTATTAAGAAGCTTCCTGGAGGCAGTACTAGATACTCATCACATGCATCATTTAAACATAAAGGGGAAAGAAGCATCAGTTAGCTATAGCATAAGGTATATTTATACACTCGCAAATGGGCAAGCGCTCTGATTGACAAGGTAGAACAGCAAAAAAAGCCTTGCTTCATTACACCTGTGAGACCAAGAAGGGTTGCCTCTTACCTACGTTGTATTTTCAAGGCAGAAGCTAGCCAAACACTGTAGATGAGTATGGAAGTATCTTTTTCTGACGCTAATGTGGTATCTTCAGTCTCCCAAGATTTTACAGCAAAAACAATTAATAAATCCATGTGTTTCCATGAATTTTTACTGGGAGCTTCACAAAACAATTCTGACATCTTTTCGGTTATTCTAGCTTGGGGATAATGGAAAAAAATATTTTTTCAAAGTTTACTAGATGTCAACATTGTTACAGATTCTCTTTGCACTGCCCAAGTTTCTCATTTATGGTATTAGTATAACTTTCATCTTCAGCGTCTCCTCTCCTTCCGTCCAAAGATTCAGGGCGGGGGACAACAGTCTGGTTTGAAGTGGTAGACGAGCATTATAACATGGTAACTTCCTTAAAGAACACACAATGTACCAGGATTAAAGTTTTGTATGCTTCCTTAAGTATATTTGAACATGCTCTAATACCTGTCACAACATGACTGCTCAGCTGTATGACAAGAACAATCAGTGTGCTTTCTAGACATATTTCTTAACAGAAGGGGAAAAAACTCCCTGAAGATCTTGATCATTAGACAACTATGCTAAAAGCCCCCTTACATACATTTACATGCAAAATACAAGTAGCAGCAAACACCGCTTTCTTCCATATCTTCTATTTCTTCCTTCCTCCTTTTTTTTATTCTATTTTCAGTGGTAGTCTTGGAAACCCAGACACCAAGCACATCCTGTAAGAACTGACTAATCAAATCAGAAACCACAAACATTAAAAGATGAGCAAACAATCGATTTTTGTTTTCCTGGAAACCACAACAAAATAACCCAGAACAAGCACCACACATACTTCAGGCAAACCTTCAGTCATCTTTTATTTTTATAGACAAGTGAAAAGAATTTAAATCAACCAATGGTTCTTGTCTCATGTCACTTTTTAGTCTTTTTTCCTACTGTTAAATACAAGCAAACCACAAGTTATTTCAGCAGTAAACCTGAAAGATTTCATTTCTTAAAAAAAAAAAAAAAAAAATCAATGACAATTTATGTTTTTTCAGTGTTGCTTTTTTACTGGCTGCAACACGCAGCCAATCCCCAAAATGTATCTTTCACAAAGGGACTTTTCACCCAAAAGATATACTTGGCTATAATAATCAGCACATATACACCAATTTCTACCAAAGCTATGATAAGACTTATCAATGAACTGTGATACCAGTATCCCAAAAATAAGTATTATCTTACAGCAGCATGTCTTCACTACCCACATGTGCTCAGAGGAACACGACTGCTGGGCACGCAGCCATTTCTAAAATTGTATTGAAAGAGACTCTTGAAAGAAAACACACTACACGACATGTTGGAGGAGTTATCCTGCCAAAAGGAAGCATGTCCACAAGCTCCGTAAGCCAGCAATGTAGCTATTCCACCTCATTGCTGTCATTAGGACTATTATATTACTGTATAATCTAGGAGTCTCTGAAAATGGACCACACTGTGCTAAGCACTCTATATAGTCTCTTTAAAGTCCCTGTAGTGCCATTAGCTAAATCCTGGAAGAGGAAACAAGACCAAAAAAGAATAGACAGCTCCTGGCCATAAAAGGCAATCACTGGCAAAGTTAGCAACAAAGCTCCACACTCCTAATTCTCAGCTCAAGATTTATTTAATCTCAGCTACAAAAGCTTTCAGATTGTTTTTACAGTCTAACCAACAACAAGAGCCAAGAACATAGCTTACGTTTGCAGAAGTGACCTGAAACCCCATTATTCAGCATCCCAAGTACTCAAGAGTCAAACTGCAATCAAGTGACCAGGAACCACGACTACTTAAAACGCAATATAGCTGGCATTTGTTTCTAAACAGCAAATGCTTTTCTAGAGTGAACTTCTCATTTAAGCATCCATTTTGTGACTAAGGAGTGCAAATAAAGAAAAAGACCATCCCCAGCAAAACTGCTTGTTATTCTAGATTAACCGCCAGTGCGTCATAACCTAGGAGTGAAATGATAGAAAATGTTTTAATATTTTAATGCGTACTTCACTTGCTTGAAGGCTGCCAAACTTCAAGCAAATTATAACACAGATTTTCCTCTTTAGGAGAGGACCTTAATGCCTTTTAATCAGAAGCATTTGGGTGTTTTGTTGTTGTTTGAAGTTTTGGGGGTTTTTAAAGTATATTCCTTTTTTTTCTTTTTTTTTTCTTTTATTGTTTTTGTAATATGATAGAAATCCTCATCTTGCAAACACTGTGGCATAGGAATAGTTTCATACATTTATTATTCTGCCAAACTCTCCCACATAGTTTTGATCCAAATACAGCCAATGAATAAACATCTGTGCTCTCCGAAGAAATCACAGATTCAGTTTGACTCACACCCTTAAGTAGGATCAAATATTGGTGGGGAGGGAGAAGAGAGAAGCTGCTAAGCTTCCATTCATCTACCTAAACATCGCATTCAAATCTCCTAAACCATTCAGCTTCAAAGGAAAGACAGGATTCCTTCTGCTAAGTAGCCAAAATATTTTCCCATCCCCTCCTGAACACAGACAATCATGCCACACAGAGGTACTTACTATGACATCTGACAGTCATGAAAAGGAAGTATTTGCAGTCATACAGACCATCTCCCGGAGTCGGAAGTCAGTGACTGCATGGCTTGGGGCATGCTATTTGCAGCATTCCTCAGTGCTGAGAATCTTTGCAATTAGAGAAGTAGCAAAGAACTGTATTAATATAAAAGTAATAAATTCCAAAAGACTGAAAATGTGCAGAACTGTTAGAGTGTCTGTGTGGAGGCCAGAACACAGAGAAGAAAAACTTGCTGGAAAGGAGTCTAAATTTCAGTGCTCTCTACGATTTAAGGAGGGAAAAACAAAAAACAAAACCAACCCCCCTTTAAGTAATTAACAGCAAGCATTTATTTGCCCAACAGAAATCAATGCCTGAAACTGTAAAGAGACAAGGCTCAGAAGGGATGAGGGCAGTCCCAGCATTGGCTGGTTTTGTTGTTTGTTTTTTGGGTTTTGTGGGTGGGTTTTTTTTTTTGTTTTTAAACACAGTGAAACCGGATGCCTTGAAATCTGCTTGGGGATTTGCAAGAGTGAGGTATTCCTATAGGAAAGCCACGTTATGATAAAAAACCCTGGAAAAAATACCCTGAGCTCATTCAGTACCTTTTAAATTGAAGTTTGTGGCTGGGTTCTCAAAGGTAAACACATAAAAATAAGAACCACCCAAATGTTTACATTAAGCATAGAAAGTTAGTCATTGTATTGCAGTACTGTTTTAGACACGTACAATGTGGAATGAAAACTTCAGGGAACTTAATTATGTCAATATTTACCCCAAAAGCCACCTAGCAAGTTACATTTGTTTTGAAGAATGCAAATATCTAATATTTTGGAAACAGTAGTGTCTTCAAGGAGTAGAGGACTTGACTTTTCTTTTTTCTCCTGTAGAAGAGGCATCAGGTCTTGACAAGGAAGAATAACTGCAGTTAGACACAGCGTTCTTACAGAGACTTGTTAGGGAGCAGTGTAAGGTCAGCAAGGAATGCTGACACTTTACTGCCCCTCCCCTAAAAAAGTTTCCTTCAAAGCTTCTTTCCAAACAGAATTCTGGGGAGTAGCACAGCGACCATACCATTTTGTTTTGACAAAACAGTAAGTGTGACTTTCATTTCAGAGTCCAAAATTAACCTAGAAACACTCTTTAAGGAGTGAAGGAAGACAATTATAAAAAAGGGTGGGGAGCTCAACACGTTCCTTTTGAAATGGCCAAGAGGAGCTCTCTGAACTTTACAAAATAGACCCATTCCCATTTATCTCCTAGGAAATACTTTGTGTAAACTGACATCCTCAAAATCTCTCATCTAGTGATACTGCTGACTAGGAAGACACTTTTCCTCCCAGCCTGAACTTGAAAACTGGGGTTGGTAAGGTGTTTACCAATGACTATAAAGCGGAATTGAAAAAGATATAACCTGTTTCAGAGACTCTCCAAGCTGAAAACCAAGTCCCTGTCAATATTGTATGGAGAAAAAAAGGAAAAATAGTGACCAATGCCTGGGACTGTCCGGAAGCAGACAGGCAGAATTTTGCCTTTCCAGTTTATCTATTAATTGGAGGACATGGACTCTTTCAACTAGAGTGGTTCTTCCTTTATCTGTTTCCAAAAAGCTGGGAGACACTTCCAGGATCAAGACAAGGAGGATAAAAAGTTCTTTATTACTGGACGTTTATTACTATGTTTTATTGTGCTGCATTTAGCGGCACAGCTGAAAATGGGACAGGGTCACTATTAGACAAGATTCTTTGGGGTGCTCACAATTGCGGAGCTGCAGTCTCCTACTCTTCCCCTGCTGCCTGTCCCCACAAGCCATTACCACTCCTGCCAAGTCAGTGCCTCTAAGTTTGTGTAATAACTTGCTGACACCTCATATCCATGCCAGAAACCAGAAAAGTCTCTCCCAAGTAAAAGTGGATGTAAAGTCTTTGCTAGGCTACTACATCCTTAAATCCTTCTGTTCTTCTGCCTCTCAGGCCAAGTCCACACAGCTGTAAACTCCTTTGCGCTTACATCATTACACAGATCAACTCATTCCCTTTACCTCATTTTTAAAAAACTATGTCTTTTTTTTTCTTTTTATCTTTACCTTATCTTCTCATTTTCATTTTAGAAATGCTCCCTTGTCTGGGCTACTCCACTGTGAATTCTTCTGACTCAAATGAAATATTCATGTCTTTAAATATTCTCTGACATCCAGCACCCCAGGCCATATCCATGGCCGTAGGCTTTCCGCTAGCTAGAATCGGGCTTGTTACATTAATGCAGCATAAACCTCAGATCAGGGATTCCCAATCTCTTTGTAGTCAAAACTTGCTTGAGATGACTGGAAGTTATCTGTGTCCCACTGGGTTAAGCTCTTCCTCCTCTGCTTAAATAGAGCAGAGCTGCAGATAGCTCCAAACCTCCCACTCCCGCCAGAGCAGCTCCTTCTCCCTCACCTCTCTGACTCTTTGCAGCACCTACAGTGAGCCTGCCCTAAGATGTCCAGCTGATGTCCAGATCTAGGCACAGTCTCTGCTCTGCACTCCTCCATCCAAAGGAACGTTCCCTCTCTTGGGAGCCATTGGTCATCGCATTTTTTGTGGTCTGAATGCAAACAGCGTTTGCCAGTAAACTTTCTGACAGACCAGCATCTCCCTTGTACTGCTTCTTTACATCTCCACGCATTTCACCTGCCCCATACATGAAGCATCACCAGATAGCCAACATATATAGACACAGAAGCTGCTAGACACTGAACAACTGTATGGGTTTGCAGTGAGCAGAGGTGCAAAGATATCTCCTTTTTGAAAGGCTCTTAATGAAAATCGGGGCCTACCAAAGCACTGTGCAATGTTACGCCATTCACAGCAAGCACTGCTGAGTCCTGGCTCGTCCTAATATTCCCATAAACTTTTCAGCTAGTTTAGTAAGAACCCAACCACCAATGAGCAACACCATACATTGATTGGTAAGGATGCAGAGGTGTTCGTGGCAAGCTGATTTTCCCTGTTTTACCTGCAGGTTCCCTGTTAGCCCCTTACCTTACTCCCCATCCTCATTCCAACATTTCTATATTCATTACATTTTTGTTACTTCAAGCTGATTTTCCTTTTAGAGCAACATTTTTTACAGTTGTCACTGCAGACAGATCAAATTACAGTTTTGAAATTCATGTCCTTAACTGATGATGTCATATTTTGACAGTACTTCACCTGTAACCCTACCTCAAATTTCATATTTTCTGCTATGCACCACAGAAACCTAAGATCTGGTAAGTCACCCTGAACAGGACTAGCCCCACACCAGGGCAGGCAGAACTTCAACTTCACAGATGTGACACAGAGCACTAGGAGAGTGGTCTTATGAATTTTAAAGCATTGATCTGTAAGGTGCAGCACAAGAGGACATACCTTGATGCACTCCTCAAATATTAGAAAGTTTAAACAGTTCTTGAATACGAAGACAGATCTGATCTGATAACACAGAGCTGTTTAGAATGCTTTAACTAGTGACAGAACCAGTGATCTCACTCATGGGTGCAAATCACTGTTTATACACACTATTTAAATACTTTTTGAAGAAATTTTGGCAGGAATTTTCGAAGGACCCTGCAGGAGTTTTGTTGCAATAGACCAGCTCCCTCAAACAACAACATTAACTTTCAACTTCATCACAGCTAGGGTCAGTAGGAAAGTAGGCGTTATTCCTACTATCAGAGTTTCAACAGAAGAAACACCCTTTTGACTTATGCCTATAAAGAAACAATGATTTTTCATGGGCGAAAAAATTAAAAAGCAAGAAAATACAGAAGAAAGGGAAATTCCACTCATTTGGCATGAACAACGTGGCAAGATTTGCCATTTGGAGTAGAAACAGTGGGTTCAATCCCTCACTTTCTAAGAAATCGTCCTTTCTCCTCTTCGAAAGCAGCTGTAAATATTCGCAGCACCTCGCTAATAATCTCACTGGAAATCCTCAGCAGAATTCTCCTTGTCTAGATACTAACAAAACATCTGAGAATGGGGAGACAAGTAAAGGATGGGCCACCTTCCCATCCAAATCTCTCTTTTGCTTGGACTCATCTGTCCTTCTGCAGCCCAGTCTTGCACTCAGTCTGGACCCTGCAACACAGTCAATCCTTCTGCGTTGACCTTAATAGCATGTAGCCCAAAGACCGCACATTTAGACTAAGCCAACATCTTACCGCAGCACTGGATGAAATAGACTACCTATAGGAGTCAGCATTTAAGGCTTAAACGTCTAATTGTTTAGTTGCAATTCCATTTTTCTTCTTTTCAGGCTTGTTTTTGAGGAATTCACGAGCTCTAGATTAAAGGAGGGGGGCAGCATTTTATCATTTCAACAAAATATTTTTTGTACTACAGCTTTTTTGTCCATACACTGTCAGAGTACTCTTGTTTCCTCTCACCATCACTTTCTCTAACAAAGAAAAGGGGATAAAAAAGTGCGGTACCTCAGTTTCCCAAAACTCGCTCCTCTAACACAAATTCAGAAACAGATGACAAGCAGGCTAAATGACAGATTTGTGCCAAAGCACTCTGTTCTACACCTACAGCACAGAGAGTTGGTTGTGACACCCTCAACTAGATCTTGCTATCGTATGTCATTTTTGGCTCCATACTACCCTAAAAAAAATAAAAAATGAATCCTTTCTTAGGGAGAAAAAACCAGTCTGTCCTTAGTTTGTAGCAGTATGGCTACGCACATAAGTTAGCATTACTTATTGACAGTTTGGCACCTGAAGGAGAAAGTTGTTGCTCAGGCAATTCACAATAAGTCTCCTATTTCGATATCGCTTTACAGGGTCTCCCTTATTTATTGGATTGCCACCACAAAGTTTATTGCCTAAATCAATTTTTATTAATGCTCAAGGAAACAACACAAAATCAAATGGAAATAGCTTGTGGGGAAAAAAAAAAGCAAACTACTAATGTGAAAAATCATTTAAAATTATTAGCTAAATTACCTTAATAGGTAAAACCCAAAACTGGATATACATACATTTGATACAGTTTAGCTATCCACTGATGCAAGTAAGTTATGATTAGTGTACAGAAATTTAAAACAAAATTAAAAATTGCTTTTTATGGGACAAATGTTTACTTTCTTCTAAATGAGAAAGCTAGAACCAAGACCGTGTGCTATAACCCAGCATCCAAGCATCCACCCTATCCTTTTCAATAGTTCCAGCTTTTTATGCAAGCAGGAAAACAATTATTGCTTCACTGTGGCCTTGCACACTGCAAATTCAGCATATCTAGCTGTTGATGGCCAAAGCACTTTTCTCCTTGAGATGCTCCTAAACGCAATGCTCCTGAGGAGCCATGGAGCTTACGGAATAACTCCTAGCTCAGGTCAACAGATTTTGCCAATCCTTCCTGTGCTGACTACAGGTGCTGTTCGCTCCAACTTCCAAGCCCAACCCCTTGTTGGTGGCTGCTGCACCCCAGCAGCAAGACACAGGGACAGCCTCTACTCAGCTGCCACAAACCCCGTGCCCTATTCTTTTCATGCAGCAGCTGTTTACTGCAGACACCCGCATCCAAAAGGTTATCTGCTATAAACGTGGTCTGTCTCTGGTGAGATTTGTTGGGATTCACAGGCCTGACAAACCCGCTTATAGTTGAAGACTTCCTCCAAACTCCTGTGTGTTTAGGAATCCAATCCCTTCGGAAAGATGACTGCCAGCGGGTAAAGGCTGGCTACGCTTTGCATTCCTCAGGTTTTTAATGCATGGTTGCAGATTTTGTTTCCTGAACAGAACAAAGCAGGCTTGCTTGTTTGTTGGAAGAAAAAGAGCACAAAAATGTTGTGGTTGTACAAGTTAGGACATGTGTCAAACATTCACAAAGAGCAGCATAATAAAAAGCAGGTGCTATGAGAAGCTTCCAAACTTGCCATAAAAGCAATAGCAATGATTTTATTTTTTTTATAACTACAGTTCATCCCACTTAGATTGTTTTCCAGCAAGTGGTTCATCTGTTGGCCTAGTATATGCATTAATATAAAGCACTTCTCTTCCTATCATCTCTGTTACAGTGGTTGTTCTCTCACTCTGAAGGTCTGGTTCTGCACTTGCTTTGGGACAGAGGAGTGAGAGAAGCACCACAGACAACAAGGAGTGCATTGCACTTGATACAGCCAAGGTGATGGTGAAATTCAAGATCCTTAGGGTGGCAAGGAGGGCACACAGTGAGCTCACTACCCTGGAGTTCAGGAGAGCAGACTTTGGCCTCTTCAGGGATCTGCTTGTCAGAGTACCATGGGATAAAGCCCTAGAGGGAAGAGGGAACCAAGAAAGCCCCTCTCAAAGGGCTTCACCCCTTTAATTCAAGGATCACCTCCTCCAGGCTCAGTAGCAATGCAACCCAACAAAGAGGAAGTCAGACAAAAAATGCCAGGAGGCCTGCATGGATAAACAAAGAGCTCCTGGAGAAACTCAAATACAAAAAGGAGCCCTACAGAGGGTGGGAGCAAGGACGAGTAGCCTGGGAGGAACACAGAGAAATTGTCTGAGCAGCCAGGGATCAGGTTACGAAAGCTAAAGCCCTGACAGAATTAAAATCTGGCCAGGGAGTTCAAGGGCAACAAGATAAACTTCTATAGGTATGTCAGTGATAAAAGAAAGACTAGGGAAAATGTGGTCCATCTCTGGAAAGAAACAGGAGACCTGGTCACTCAAGATATGGACAAGGCTGAGGTGCTCAATGACTTTTTTTGCCTTGGTCTTCACTTGGAAGTGTTGTAGCCACACCGCCCAAGTCACAGAAGGCAAAGGCAGCGACTGGGAGAATGAGGAACTGTCCACTGTAGGAGAAGATCAGGTTTGAGACCATGGGACCTGATGTGGTGCATCCACAGGTCCTGAAGGAACCGGCAGATGACGTTGCCAAGCCACTGGCCATCATATTTGAGAAGTCATGCCAGTTCGGTGAAACTCCTGCTGGTTCGAAAACGGGAAACATAACACCCATTTGTAAAAAGGGAAAAAAGGAAGATCCGGGGAACTACAGGCAAGTTAGTCTCATCTCTGTGCCTGTCAAGATCACGGAGCAGATGCTCCTGGAAACTATGCTAAGGCACATGGAAAATAAGGAGGTGATTGGTGACAGCCAACACAGCTTCACTAAGGGGAAAATCATGCCTGACAAATTTGGTGGCCTTCTATAATGGAGTTACAGTGTCGGTGGATAAGGGAAGAGCAACTGACATCATCTACCTGGACCACTGCAAAGCATTTGACACTGTCCCACATGACATCCTCATCTGTAAATTGGAGAGACATGTATTTGACAGATGGACCACTCTGTGGATAAGGAATTAGGTGGATGGACTCACTCAAAGAGTCCAAGACGTCCAAGTGGCATGCAGTGACGAGTGGCATTCCTCAGGGGTCAGTGCTGGGACTGGTGCTGTTTATTACCTTTGTTGGCAACGTGGACAGTGGGATTGAGTGCACCCTCAGCAAGTTTGCCAATGACACCAAGCTGTGTGGTGCGGTCAACATGCTGGAGGGAAGGGATGCCATCCAGAGGGACCTTGACAGGCTTGAGAGGTGGACCCGTGCGAACCTCCTGAAGTTCAACAAGGCCAAGTGCAAGGTCCTGCATGTGGGTCACGGCAATCCCAAGCACAAATACAGGCTGGGCAGAGAATGGCTTCAGAGCAGCCCTGAGGAGGAGGACTTGGGCGTGTTGGTGGATGAGAAGCTCAACATGAGCAGGCAATGTGCACTTGTAGCCCAGAAAGCCAACTGCATCCTGGGCTGCATCAAAAGAAGTATGGTCAGCAGGTCAAGGGAGGTGATTCACTCCCTCTACTCTGCTCTGGTGAGACCCCACCTGGAGTACTGCCTCCAGCTCTGGGGCCCCCAACATAAGAAGGACATGGATCTGTTGGAGCAAGTCCAGAAGAGGGCCACGAAGGTGGTCAAAGGGCTGAAGCAGCTCTCCTATGAAGACAGGCTGAGAGATTTGGGGTTGTTCAGCCTGGAGAAGAGAAGGGTTCTGTGGGAGACCTTACAATGGCCTTTCAGTACCTAAAGGGGGCCTACGGAAAGCTGGAGAAGGGNAGGTCAAGGGAGGTGATTCACTCCCTCTACTCTGCTCTGGTGAGACCCCACCTGGAGTACTGCCTCCAGCTCTGGGGCCCCCAACATAAGAAGGACATGGATCTGTTGGAGCAAGTCCAGAAGAGGGCCACGAAGGTGGTCAAAGGGCTGAAGCAGCTCTCCTATGAAGACAGGCTGAGAGATTTGGGGTTGTTCAGCCTGGAGAAGAGAAGGGTTCTGTGGGAGACCTTACAATGGCCTTTCAGTACCTAAAGGGGGCCTACGGAAAGCTGGAGAAGGGCCCTTTATCAGGGAGTGTGGTGATAGGACGAGGGGTAATGGTTTTAGACTGAAAGAGGGTAGATTTAGATTAGATATCAGGAAGAAATTCTTTACTGTGAGGGTGGTGAGACACTGGAACAGGCTGCCCAGAGAAACTGTGTATGCCCCATCCCTGGAAGTGTTCAAGGCCAGGCTGGATGGGGCTTTGAGCAACCTGGTCTAGTGGGAGGTGTCCCTGGCCGTGGCAGAGAGGTTGGAACTAGATGATCTTCAAGGCCCCTTACAACACTAACCACCATTCTATGATTCTATGAGCAGAAGGTGCTCTGAAAACTGGAGGATAAGGAGGCACAAAATGTTCTGGAACTACATCCCCATATGGGCCCTGTAGCCCATACAAGATTAACAAAATCAATAGTACAATTTATAAATGCTGAAATATTCTATTATCACTACAAAATAATGTACTAAAAGACCTCAGTGAACTTTCTGTTGAAGAGTTTCAACTCCTTCCCCAACTGGAGATCAATGGTACTAAAATGCTGCAATTTCCTGAGACATCAGTTGCAGCTCCTTTTGTCCTTACTTTGCTTTTGACACTGAGCTGAGATTTCAAAATTGCACTTTGTAGCCCTGCTAAGCACCTTCTAGTTTATGTTGAGAGAAAAAAAGGTGAAAAACTGACCTCATTTAAGTGCCTAACCTGAAAGCTGAGCTCCTCTGAACATTTGGTCCCCTATGCCTGGCCACAACCCTTTCCAGGATGGTCTAAGAAAAATAAATGACGTTGCTTTCACCTAAGTTTAAACATCTGAGCCTGTCACTTTACAACCACTGTAACAGAACCAGACAGATCAGTCTCCAAAGGTGGTTCACTGATTACAAAGAGGGCTTTAGTCAGTAGTTTGGATTATTTAAACATTGAAAAGTCAGCGCACGGGAATCCCATCTCACACCTTTGGGGTAAATGAAGATTACGGGGCTCTCCAACAGTTGAAAATTGAAACCACGAGTACAAGACACTCACCTTTGAAATCAAGAGTTTCCCAGTGCTCAGTTGCAGTATCCCACATAAGGCAATTTGGGAAGACAGAGGATGAAGTCTATCCAGAGGACAACACAGCAGCCCCCACAAAAGCACCTACGTATTTGCTTGTTTAATGAGGAGTGGCAGCACCCTGCTATCAGAGAACTGCTGTCACAATAACGAGACAAGCAAACAGAGACAGAGGTCTTTTCCAGAAAGTAATCAGTTTTTAAAACAACACAACACTTTCTGCTTCAGTTTATTTCTACATTTACAAGCTGACTAGGCTATAAATTTGAAGAGAAGTGTCTTTCATCCTACTTTGATAAATAGATCGCAGACAGTATGACAGCCTTTTTAAATTATGGACCTGACTCTCATCAAGAGAGATTGTGCAGAAATACCTTCCTTAGCAAACTCAACCTGAACTTTCCCAATCATAACCAGAAAGCTGTGCAGCCATCCTTCAGAAAGTATTTGTTCTGTCCAAACCAGTTTTTTTCCTGCAGTAATTCCTGGCATAGATTCATTCCCTTGCTAGTGATGATTAAATTTCAGCTATTACTTACAGGTTTGGGGCCATAGTCCTTAGATTGTCCTCCTTAGAGCAGTGTTTTTTGTTATAGATCCATTAGACAATGAGTCAATACTACTTCTGTCTGCTGAGACACTTCTTTAGATACACACTTTGAGACGATAAAAGGTTATGGAAATACAGTTTATAGCTTTTAATTGTCAGATGCTTCATAGCCTTGGAAATAACAACTCTTTTGCAGCATGAAAATGAGAAGCAGTACCACACCCCAAGGTTTTAACAGCAAGATCGATGCATAAACCAACCGAATGGATTAGGTGACTCTAAGATGTTAGCAAATGCCACACTGCTGTTTATCCAGATGCCAGACTATCAAAGGCTTGGGAGTGTAAGATGGAAGACAGTTCATACAGGACATCTTCCATTTCTTCCCAAAGCACCGACCTGTGGTCCAACACCAGCAACAGAGCAACATCAAGAGGAGCTGAAGAACATGACGCTTCAGTTGAGAACGCTAGTTCATTTTCAGAGCATCATCCCCACTTTCGGTTTGGATCCCTGAGTGCTTTTGCTGAGCACAAAAGTTTCGCTTTGGCTGAAACCACCCCGGATGAACAGTGTGCTCAATGCCAACTGGAGATAACAGGCATCCAAACTAGCAAGCAAGCCACATCACTGCTAAGTCCTTCAGCACATACTGAACATGAGTACTCCAGTAAAATTTCTTGAACTTTCACATTTGCTGTAAAACTCTATTCCCCAATACTTCACCAAGACACCTGTGGCCTTGATATCCTGACGCACAACCAGAAGCCCAAAGAAATATGGGGCAACAAATATCAAGTTACTGGAAAGATGGTTATTTAAGCCTGCAGGGCACTAGTTTGACAGTTGGTTCAACTCTCTGCTCAACTATAAGCTTTCCGGTTTGTAGGATAGAAGGCAAGTTACTCAGGAGACATTGGAATTGCTGTGATCAACACAGTGACACTGGAGCTGTAGAGAGAAGGAGAGCAGAAGCCAGCAACACGAGGGGATGGAAGTACCTTTTTGACCAAGTGATAGTCTAACAGAGAGCACACTGTGTCTGGGGAGCAGGGACTTGACCCTTCTCTGCCAAGCAGATTCCACCCACCAGCAAGTCCACTCCACTCTGGCCCAGTAACTCTGTCATTATCTCCTGCTCAGATGTTTTGTGATAGAGGACAAATTATTCCCACCACAAAATATCTTAGTTGCCAGGCTACTGCTTATTCTGCTAGAAGACTTGAAATTCTTAAAGGTTTTGAACCTTTTAAGCAAAGCTGGGCATCATACCTTTCTCGCCCCACATTCAAAACACACTGCCTAGGCAGCGGGCCACTGTAATGCTATTCGATAGCTTTTGAACATAAGCTTCTCCACCCCCTTCAATCTCTTCTCAGACCCTTAAAATGCAAGCAGAGAAATGCCTACGCAGGGATGTCAAGCTGAAGATGGTTGCTCATTTCCTGTACCCAGATGGGATGAGGACAGTTCAGGGAACACACAGAACTTAAGATGGAAAGGCACTTTGGGCACTTCTAGTATTCAGTAAGAGGCTTGTGGCCTGCACGCTGATTTAGTCACAGAGGGGCACTTAAACAATACTGACTGCTGAAATTCTTAGAGGAATCTCCTCTTAAGCCTCTTTGCGCTCCGGTTTGCTAGGTATAATACAAAGAATAGCACTTTCCTGCCTCACAGTGTGGTTTGCAAGGACAAAGAAAGCTACGCAGCTCAATTCTGTGTGTTACAGTACCAAAGATTGATTTGAAGAGTCAATCACTCCAAACCTATTTTTCACCCAAAGCATCCGCTCTCAAAAGAAAAAAAATGAGCTACATACATTTTACATCAGCTTGTGCATGAAGAAAGACAGGTTTAGTGGTTGGAGACACTTGACACTGAAGCATACAAATTGGCTCACCATGGGAGTGAGGGGGATGAAAATAACTCTCAGAGTTAAGGAATGACCCCTAGGCCAGTCCAGGATAGGAAATGTCATCCAGTCTGCAAAAGTAGCGCCTGCATCTTCAAAAAAGTGAGAGAGTCCTTTTACCAGCAGAAGCTAAAAGTGCATTCCCTGAATAACTCAAAGGTAAATGCATTTTGGAGGTGAAAATAGGATGACTAAAAGGAACCCCTGGAGGACTACAAGTCGTCAGGTGTAAGAGCTAGGATCCTCTTCCAAGAGCTCTCTGTATAAAACAAGGCTGAGATGTAGGGCATGCAGGACACAATCTCTCATGAGGAAAGAGTCTAAAGGAATTCTTCTGAATACAGGGAGAGGTACTTTGTAGATCAGTGAATTTATATCAAGTGTGGTTTTCTTTCATTCCTCCACCTGTAATTTCTTTAGAGATTCATAGCTTGAAACCCACCTTGCAAACTAGATCCATTTGGTGTGTTCGATGTTCCTTTACTTCCAGTTTCACCTTCACCTAATCTGAATGGAACAGAATTTTCAGATAACTGGGTAGCACCAAGACAGGATGTAAAAATCCTTAAGCCAGGTATAAGTGCAACAGTTGCACACCTCTTCTGCATGTTGCTCCGCAGTACCAAAACAGTAGCTGTCTGTGCCAACCCAGAAGCTGTGTAGGCCAATTTGGTAGTGATGGGAGAGGAGAAAGTGCCTGCCAGTGGTCATAGATAGACAGGAAAGCCCTCTGGTATGGGGTAAAGCAATCAGCGCATACCTGAATCCCAGGGAAGCATTTGCAACACCACACAATGTAACTGGAAGATAAAGCCATTGTGGCTCTGATAATCAATTTGCAACTAACAAGCCTCAGCTCTGTGGTTTCTGTCCTGCATTGTGAGAATTTGTTTCTATCAAGTTTGCTACAAATTTTTAGCAGGAGTCTTAAC
Source organism: Stercorarius parasiticus (assembly GCA_013396915.1). NCBI lineage: Eukaryota > Metazoa > Chordata > Aves > Charadriiformes > Stercorariidae > Stercorarius > Stercorarius parasiticus. Next base: position 1,283,415 of record VWZL01005861.1, on the reverse strand, counting down.
TTCTCTCACCATGGGCTCAGACTCACAAACAAGTTACTAGGGAGCAACAAGTTACTGCATGTCAAATAACCAAGTCTCCTTAGCCTTCTTCCATCCAGCTACTTTGAATGCTCCTGAACTTGCTAAGATGCATTTCGCCGGTCATGTCTTAACGTGTTGATACCCTCAACACTTTGTTGTAGCACTTCAGTCCCCGAAAAACTCATCCAGCTATAATGTTCAGCCTAAACTTCAAGAATGATCCCTGTGCTCTTTCTGCTTAAAAATTATACTTTACACGTGATGCTACAATTTCCAAGATAAGTTGTTTCTTTTTGGCATTCACAAATAGTCTTACAGCTTCACATATAGCTGTCATGGGATGATCACATCCTAACAGAATCATCAGCTCAGAACCATCCTCTCCCAGTGATAGCTAGAGTAGTATTCCTGTAGTGGGGCAGCAGATTATTTAGAGGGAAAAGCAGCATTAAAGTATTTTTTGCTTCTTTAAATACAGCTTACCAGAGGGAAATGAAAAGCAGACTGCTGTGGCTGCGCAATTAAGCGTTTGAAAGAAGAGTGGTGATATCCTAGTTTATGCAAACTGTTTTGTCCTATAGGTTGTTCATACATACTCCGTTTCATCTTCATATCTTCTCTACCTTTGTTACACAACCAGGCTCTTGAATGAAATGATATTATGCACCATGATCAGGTAACACCAATTGTATAGGACGAGTAATAGGAGTTATGAGCGCACGTACAAGTTAACACATATGAAAATCTTTATGAACTTTAAGTATTATAGAAGTCCCCGCAGTCGTACACATACACACAAAAAGGGCGTAATCCAATCATTCACGCACAGGGGAACTTACATTTCTGCTTTAACTTCGAAGAAGTTAGTTTTGTATTAATCAGCAGGCTCAAATATACCAGTAACCTATTGCACAAACTTTGTGTCAACACATTAGGATTATTATTGCATTTGCATGAACATTGTCACAGAGTTTTGATGGTTATAATTGAGACATGTTTTCTCTGATTATATTTTAACAAGATTTATGAATAAATACCACAGCAAGTAGTCTGCAACATCTGGATGAGGCCTGCTCAGAATCATTATGACAGCGTTTACTTTATCAGAGTCGCTGGAAAATACTTTTATCCCCTGTTACATGACAAGCAGCAAGAATTCAATCTGTGTGTCTAATGTGTAGGCTGATTGGTATCCCTTTAATAGTCTGCATTGTTAACAGTTGTGGAGCTTGAACTGTTTGGAAGTATTTTTCCTCCATAGCGAAACATCAAACCTTCCCACCACTACCAAATTTAACCACTTAGTTCCCTTTCAATGAAGATGCATGCTTCTAGGCAAGCTGAATCCCAACGTGCTCTTTCCAAAACTGACCTGCATACAGACGCTGTCAGTCTTAGACCAAGTGACATGTAAACGTAATGGGCAAAGGTGTTACTGAAAGTAGTAATTACAGCCAGAGAAATTAAAAATAAGGGACATTAAGTCAACTACACAGTCTTCCCTTTCTCTTTGACAACATAAGCCCATAGAGGATAAAAAAAACCACATACATACACACCCCAAAAAAACCCCAACAGAAAAAAGATGAAGACCAACTTGTAATTCTCCTTAGTTGCCAAGAGAGGAACATACATTCCAACATCATTATGTAACATGGATATACTATTTCATTATTTACAGAAAACATTCCTTTCCTACAACATTGTTAATTCTACCATCAGCATGTTAACTTGCCCTGTTTAGCTGCCGTATGAGATGGTAAACGTCTTTGCAATGAATGACCAGGAGCAAAGTTACAGTAGAAATGGTTACCAAACTTAAGAACACTTTACCATTTGATGTCCAACATGAGTGCAATGCAGCTTCATATTTTTAGAATAAAAAAAATAAAAACAAAATCAAGTGAGTACACTCACCATTCTCTTCCTGCCATACTTTGAAGAATTTAATTTTTATTTGCAGCTCTCAAAATCCACTCTAAAGAATGAGGAACTGCTGCATGCTGATGCATGAAAGGCGTTCTCACAACTAGTGAACTCTGCTGGGGAGGAACAACCCCCTTCATCAGGGCTCTTTTTGCACACTCGGACTCTGGAGCATCTTAGTACAAGGCTTTCAGGTTATTAACTCCACAGCATCACACAATCAGAAGAACTAGAAATCTTTCTGCAGTTATTGCTATCAGGAACACATCAACNAGGAAGCAGACAAGGGCACTTACTGTCTTCTTGTTTCCATCAATTGCATAGTTTTATATTATTATTATTATAAACAATATGCCATCTGTATTTAGTGGCAATATTTTTATTAATTATTGTTCAGGGAACTCATTTAATTCTGAAAGAACAGATGTTGCTCCATTAAAGTAAACCACAGCATCTCTTTTGAGGGAACAAATGATGTTTACTAACCTGAGACAGTGGTTTTGTGAGAACATTTATGCCTTTATTACTTTACTGGTACAAAAATAAGCCTTATGCCGATGGAATTTAACAAAGAAAATTACAGTACAATAAAAGGTAGAATTAATTTTCTGTGTATGTTTCTTCAGTGAAGGTGAAGACCAAGAACTCCATTATGGAGTTCACATGAAAATAATATGGATTTTTCTACACTTGATTAGGTATGTGTACTTTTTTTTTGCCAAGAAGGGGCATCTTAATTCATATGGCTATTGTTTAAATTTGTACCCATATGTACATATTTTGTATACATATTCGTTCCTACAGCTGATCTTGATCATCCTTTAGAAAAAAGCACAGTGCAAGGAATTTGTGTATAAATCGCATATCTAACACATAAATTCAAAACGAAGAGTCACATGTTCATTGGAAAAAGTCGCAGAAGAAAACCGCAGCCTGAGATTAAAGAGACATGCATTGGCACAAGCTGTTACCACATGCTGTATGTAGGGACCTGGGCAAAGCTGCTGTTAAATCTCCAAATTGAGCCAAAGCTTCCTAAACCTTGAAAGGATCTGCATCCTTTCAGCGATACTCATTGATTCACACATTTCTCTCTGTGCTATCCTGGGGGTTGAGCACCCTGCTCAGGTAACCATGCTACCTATAACCCTGGGGTAACTTCCACAACCACAGCAGGCAGATGGGAATGACTATCCATTATGAATCCCACCTCTGGTTAAAGGGAGCTGCAAGGGCCCACCACCTCCCAGATCAGACTGACATTACCCAAGTCTCTGCATGCCAGTCAGCAAAGACCTACAGTCCCAACTTGGCAAAGAGCCATCCCACCTCACAGATGTTGGACATGGGCAGTCTGAGTCATCTACCACCTCGCAGCATAGGCAGCTTATCAACTCATCTTTTAAAGTACCAAAGAAGGAACAGATTCCTGCTGACATGACAAGAACCGATACAAAGGAAGGCTTGCCCATCAGCAAACAGCCAGACCTGCTTATCTCATGTTAACCACCATCACTGCCCCATTCCTGAAAATAGTAAGAGTGCATTATACCTATGGTACCTGGCCATTTTCAGTTTCGTCTAATCACTATTCTACGCCCCCAAAGTAATTGACCTTCTGGTCAATCATCTTTAAACAAAAGACATGGGCATTTGAATACAACAGAAACAAAGTTTAGAAGTGGTGACAGAGATTAAAAAAAAAAGAAAAAGGAAGTACCAGAAGCTGACTGAGACCACATACAAATATCCAGAGGTACAAGCACAAGTCATGAAAGTCTGCAATATCACCATCCACAAATACATACCAGACTTGCATCCTTTCTAGTTAGTCTTGGGGAAGCTGTATAAAGATGGATTGCTGCACTACAGTGGCTTTCCACAGAGTTATGTACAACTGCAAAGACACAGCCAGAAATTGGCAGTGAACAACCGCGCTAACTGCAACACAAGTAACCTCTGAAATGCAGCCATGCACCTATTTTTTCCTCCCAAGCCTATGATTTATTTATTCCACATCCACTTTGGACTGCTATCCAAACTGCCTGGAGCTATAAACCACCACAGATTTGATTCTTGTTCACATGAGTCAGGACAGTATAAGCCACCAAGACTCCCAGTTGAACAGGGTTTTGGATTACTGAAGCGTGGCAGAGAACACGCAGAAGGAACAGAGATGGGAACTTCAACTCCGTGTCCCAGGGCCATATGCAGGAACAGCTGTCCGTGTGCCGCACCACCTCTTCAAAGCGCCTCCTGTGCACTTAACTGCACAGCTTTCTAATCCAACCAGTACTTTTCCGTGTGCCTAAGAGACCATTTTGATGTGGCATCGCCAGCAGATCACCTCAGCAACAGACTTCTGTTCTTTCCCATAGTATGTCCCCCCCAATGAACATTCCACCTCTTCAGCCTCTGAGGTCCAGAACTGTTTACTTAGGAAAATCATGGTTTCAAGGATGCTTCTTCTTAGACTTTCACAAGTAGGTTTGGCTAAACAGCTCGCACCTTCAGCTCAGGCGTTTACCGCTCTTACTTACTTTGAGGAAGTAGAAAGCACCAGGAATGCAGCACAGGCAGAGCCATGTGGTGCTGCACAGAGGACAGCAAGCTCACTAGGGCTTAAGGAGCAGGAGAAACCTTTGGGGAAGGTACAAACATGAAACCAGTCAAAGCCTCTAAAAAACCTAAGAAATTAACCCTCTGCTTCCAAAGTAGCCCGGACCAATCTAATCACTTGCTGCCACAGTCCAGCTTTTTTTGTCCACCACAGACTGTGGCCCTGCACCTTCTCTGTGCCAGCCCTGGCCTTCCTCCAGCCCTGCACTGAGCCATTTCAGCTTGCTAATGTGACAGAAAGTAAGTCACTGCATCAGCTAGGGAGAAGGTATTGTTCTCTCAGTCCCATGTAGCTTCCCACCAGACAGTCTGCCTTCTGATCAGCACAGGTAGCCCCATATCCATCCCTCAGACCCTGTGAGGAGCTTCACAGTCTAAACTCCCAGGTCTCTTCTACTACAATCATTCTCACATAACTTGAGATAAAATTGTATTTTCTCCTGATTTCTCAGAGTAAGAGGATAATAGAAGTCCCTTTTGAAATCTGGTTAGTCAGATTTTACACTGGTATTAGAGTATCATGGTTGGGTTGCAGGACAAACTGCTGTGCTAGAAATCTCTCTCCTTAAGCCCCTCTAGAAGCAAGTCAGCAGCCTAGATGTGCTAGATAGTTATTCCATTAAAGGCCATCAGTCCATCACTTGGAGCATCCGTAGTCCTCTCCAGGCTCCTCAGGACTAACAACCCCCTGCTTAAGACTTCAGGGAGCCTCCTTTATCCTTTGGCTCTTGTAAAACTCACAAGCAATCAGAAAGCAGCTGGGATTTCACACACCACTGGCATCTTTACTGAAGGGCCTTTCTCCCTTCACATACTGAACCTATTCTTCTTTCTCTCTTCCATACAAGCAATTATTTCACATAAGCAGAGCAACTCACCCAGCTATCAATTATGTCTCCTTGTAAATTTTTGCTTAAAAGAGGAGGGATTAGCATTCCAAAGCAACAACAGCTCTGCTTACAGGTAGAGATTTCAAATGATGCTTAGATAAGATCTGTCTTAGGAGTTCTCAAGAGGCTTCCTACTGAAGGCTTGCCTTAAGAGGAAGTCTCTTCCCTGACATAGTTTATGGAGTAAAGAGGGATGTGAGCCTGAAAGCAGGAATTCAAGTTACTGGCCTGGGACCATCTGGGCAAAAAGGAAAGAACCTAGTCCCTCCTCCCTCAGCACCCTGGTAGTAAGAAACAAAATGATGACAGAAAGCTGCACAAGCCACCTGCATTGCAATGTGAGTACGTCTGACAGCAAAATGAATGCATCACATCCAATGTTTGTGCTGATGGCTGCCTTTACTGCCTTTTGTTTCTTATAATACAGTTTGGAAGCCTCGGGCCTGAGGTGCAGATGGGCAGTCCGCTGTAAAGTTGGTTGTACTAGCCTTGACCCAGCTTTCTCTGATTTATCTTGACCTGAGTTCAAGCCTCTGCTGAGTACACAAGCAAAGCTTGGTCATTTTCACATTAATTAACACCTGCAACATTTGACTGCAAAATTGCTTTAGACATGCCTAACACCTAATCCAATAGAAATGTGAGAGCTGTTAAAGCATGGATCGCTCCAATAGTTTAAAGTCATTGTGCAAAGTAATTAAAAACATCATTGTGCTTCCAATTGTTAAGACACTTCATTAATTCCTCAATACTCTATGTCACTTTCTTGGTATCAAGTACTAGGTGTGTGAGGCTGCCAATACTTCCTAAAGCACACAGAGGAAATTCAGTTTCAGACCAAAATAAACCTAGAGTAGTTATTCCCCATGACTGAAAATACTTAATTACTGAGTACCAAGCAACCTTCATGTTACTTTGTGCTTTTGCCAAGAATGGTTGGAACAGATGATCCTTGAGGTCCCTTCCAACCTGGTATTCTATGATTCTATGATTACTTCCCTCCACCCACCTTATTAAATAGATTAATTCTTATTTCTCTGCTCCCCTGCAGATCTTCTGCAGTGTTTTCCTCTTGGAAGCAGGCAGCCAGTATGGAATAAAGGGAATGGCTGTAGCCAGATATATTATAGCTGTGAAAGTAATTTGTATAACTGTGACTATTATTTTGAAAGCTACATATCAATGTGGATTGAATTTCATGGTTGATTTTCCAATTCTAGATATCTGGCCATGTACAAGTACTGACTTCATTCTGCTACAAAGCATTCAACAGTGCATCTACAGGAAGTAACATTAGTTGTATCCCAAACCATTTGCAGTCTAAGGTTTTTGAGGGCCTTGACTATAAATATTCATACCATGGACAGACTTCTTCACCGATAAGCAGACATTTTGAAACACTAAAATACAGCATTAAGATCCTATCAGTGTTATATACATACTAAACCCACTTAGCTAGTTACTTTAATAGTACTTCATTTTAAAGCTACACTAAAGGTAGATTCACTACTTGCACATACCTGCAACTGTAAATTTTACAAGGGATTTCACAGCTGATGGAATATTTGTACTTCTAATTGAAAGTGAGGGTAGGGGAAAAGGGAAGAACCAAGCCAGCATCTATTTCAGAGATTCCATTCCCATGAAATCCCTACATAGAAAGAGATCTAGCACCAGACTCCAGTGAATAACATTGCATGTATTCCGCTACGCAGCACCAGCTGGATCTGTTCTGAGCCACGGCAAAAAAGAAGCACTGTTTTGTGACAGAAAGAAAATCTCATTACGAGGAAGTCAGAAGTGAAACGTGCCATTGAAGTTTCATGCAAAGGGAGACTGCCAAATGATTTTTGTCAAATATTTTTTAAGATGTCCTAGAAGCTTTGCCATGTAATAGCAGTTTCTCTGATTAAAGGCAGCATTATGTTAAGAGACACAGAATAGTCTTATTCTGACCCTGGGTAATAGCTCTGAAAAGGCCACATCAGAAGTTTGCCGTTCTCGGGGAAATGGTTGGTTGCATGGCTTTCATTTTTTACACATAACCCCCAGGGTAAGAGCTGCATGTGTTTTGGATCAGATCTCTTCTTGAAATCCACTGTGCTAGAGAAACAAAGTTTTTCTCTACAGCTATCACTGAAATCATTCATCAAACCCTACAAACTGTCAGAATGGGTAGAAGAAGCTCCTACAGCAAAATAAGTTTAGGAGTCTTGTTCGGGTGTGTTTCACTATTCATCCAGACAGGCAATCATTAAAACCACAAGGCTAGGCAATACAGGTTTCTATCGTGGATGAATTAAAGTGCATATTGTAAACAAAAAGGTGTATTTCAAGGGAATGCTATATGCCATGTGAGTAGCCTTGAAGTAACTTGGGAAGAGTGCTGATGTGGAAGGACCTACCTTTCAGACAGATCACCACTGAGTTACACTTTGCACTCTAAGATATTCCCAGCCCTATCCGCAGGAGCCCACATAAGTCATATACTCATAACTTCATAATAAATACATGGGATACAACACATGTTAAACTGATTTTTCTTCTTGCTATTGCTTTGCTCGTTCACATCCAACATGGACTTTACACACTAAAAAATGTTTATCATGCATCTTACTGGGGAAGTTCACTACGTGCAGTGTTTTGAGGGAGACCCTTACTGGAGGGACGAATGCCACATTGGATAGCGGAAACAGCTTCAAGGACACAGGACACAGTTCATCTTATGGGGATGCTTTGCTTTCAAGAAAGGTGACACCAGGACAACTTAAAGATTGGTTATAACTATTCCAGAACAAGCCACAAACTCTTCAGATGACCAAGTTGGCATGCCTCTTTGGTGAAGAGGTCACCACAGAGATACAGCTCTTTATATATCAAAGTTACTAATTTGCAGTATGTAGTACTTACCAACATCAGCCATTTGACTCCTTTTGAAAGGAGATGAGAAGACAGACAAGTAGGAGTAGGGGAAACAGACACAAGGCAGGCTGGGAGAGACAGGACAGTCTATAACTGTTTTTATCCCATATGTTCACCTACCTCCGCAGATGGTGGAGGTAAAAAGAGAAAATAAAGGAGAAGAATGGACATTGCACTCCTTAGCAAAACTCAAATGTCTAAAGCCTTCTAGGTTTATTTCCCCAACAGAGTGAAAACATGTTCAATGGAATTCGGCTGAAGCGCTACAAAAGTGTGAGAAAGCTACAGGCAGAGCCTCCACTGGCAATATCAGACAATCAATTAATATAGCATAACATTCCAGCAAGGTCTGAGGTCCTTACTAAGCCTTCAGTGTTAAGACCTCTGAAAAAATTATGTATATGCAAATTCAGTCAACTGTGAACTGTGACATTAAATCAAAAGATGCAACAAAGTTTAGTGATAACCTGTTAATAATCCTTAAGGTAATGCAAAAAAGATTCCTTATCAATGAAAATAGCTTTGATAGTAAATCATTTATCTACCTCAAAGTATTATACGAATATGGAATAAACATATGCATTTTCATAAGAAAATAGAAGCCAATATTCCGCTTGGTGATCCTGACTCACAGTAACAGCTCTCCCTAACCAGATAGGTGGCAGAGATTTCACTGAACATTTTCCTATCCAGAGCTCTTTGCAGAGAAGGAAGGTGCTGCCCTCTCAGCAATTATCAGCTGCTCCAATTTTAACCTTTTCTTCCTCCCCCTGAGATCTACAAGAGCTTTATTTCATTATACAAATGAACAATTGAAGATTACTAGATTTCCTAAAAACTAGAATAGCCAGCTTTAGAAATTCCAGTCATTTTGAAAGACACTAATCTTAGAAAGGCCGCATTCTCCAAGCATTAAAGACAAAGGGTAAAGACCGTGGCTAAGCTTGCAGGATGAAAGAGGAGCAAGAGTATAAAGAAAAGGTTAGCGTCTCTGGAACATTATACGCCAGACCTCTTTAGTTGCAGTCAAGTTTTTCAATCGATCAGCTACAGCCACAGAAAAATGTAGTGTCTTTCCTTAGACATTAAGTTACAAATGACAAACGCATAAAATCATACGTACTTCCAGCAAGCACCTGCTGCGCTACGCTCATATCTGGACTGCTGCCCTGCCCATTAACATCTCAATTTCTCAGTGCTGCAGAACAAATGGGGAAGAACAAAGCATAAAGTCTTGCTTTTACATCTTGATTTTTGCCCTTCTTTAGGGACATGTAAGTAAGCAGACATTAATTGCTTGGTTCCATATTTTTAGAACATTTCTGTAGGAGAAAAGAGCTGGGAGTTTATAGAAAAGGGAGGATATTTGAGGTAAACAAAGAAATCAGCCTGTGAAATAGGAAAATAGGATCTAAAGATTCTCTGCCAGAGGGACAGAGTGGGTAAAGACATTTCAAAGAGTAACAGCACCCTCATTGATAAAAGCTACTCGGCAAGAGGCAGTAGGGACCTCTGACATCTTCTTCCAGGGAAGTGCTTACACCAGTCAAACTTGGCTGACCACCCCGGCTGACAAAACCTGTTGGCTCATCCTCTAATGTTTTTCTGGATGCTTAGGGGCAGAAGCGGGAATCAGGGCTCCTTCAGAGCCCACTTCAAAGAAGAAAAATCTGGGCATATTTCAGAACACCATTGAAAATCCACACCATACATTAGCCCCACAAAGACCATAGGCAGGGCAGTCAACTAACCAAATTGAGCAACTCAAATTAGAGATGTAGTCAGGTCCTCCAGTGAAACGTCCAGGGTGATCGTTATCCAAACTTGGGGAAAAATGGAGGGAAACATCCCCTTTATTCCAAGTATGATCTCTGACCGAACAGTGGATAGGGTATGAAGGGTTTCCTTGTGGCAGTTCAAGTCCATTTTAAGTTAGAAACTTCTTTCCTCATACCTACATTAACTAAGAAGCACTGGGAAGACCAGTCTCTTTCTTACAGAGTATCTATAACAGATTAGACGTGCTTGCTGGGAAAAAGGAATAGTTCATCAAAAAGGTGACTTTTTGGTAATGCTGTTCAAAACCCTCCTTTCTGCAAGACTTGAGCTTGCAGATCTTCTAAGTTTTCAAGCTACAAATTTAGAACATAAAAGAGGCCATTCAGAAGAAATCAGATCTTTTGCACAGCATTTGCCTTCATTAGAACACAAGATGCTTTACACAAGGCTGGCACAAATATCTCTATTCTGCAAACTGGATGATATGACTTGCGCAACTTCACACAAACTGAAGTGTGAGAAGAGCCCCAAGCGCCAGGTAGCGAGCTTTCTCTCAAACCAAGATCAACCTGTCATTCCAAAATTGTTTTAGGTCAGAAGTCATGTCAGTGCTGGATCAAGGACATGTTAACACACTTCTTCAGGTGGAAAGAAAACTTCAGCCTCCAACCTCAATCAGCACTGGCGTCAAGACTCATAAAAAGCAGGCATTTTATGATGTGGACATCCCTGTAGTAAAACAAAAGTGCATTGAAGCCTCGCCAGCTGAATAATCACAGGGACATGGGCTTGCTGTTCATCAGGCCTGGATTGCAAACAAAGACACAGCGGTTAAAGGCTAAACTACTTCCTAATCTAGTCAGGCACTCTGCTCCTCTCCCTGCATCAGTATTGATTGTGATGGTTTCTTATAGTAGGTTTCCCCATCCCTCATTAAAATAGGGTTCTTTTCTAAAAGCTCCTCCTTTGTGTCTTGTTTGTAAATTCACTGATGCTGATTCATTTCCTTCTAAGGAGCTCATGAATAAAATATGAAGATTATAAGTTCAGGAGTCTTTGATGTGTTTTCAAGCATTAGGAACTCAATCAATTCTGTGCAGTTATCCCTTTGAAGTTTCAATTGGGCATTTTCTTCCTCAAAAAAGAAAAGTTCCTCTCCTTTTGAAGGATGACTTTCTTAAAGATATACTATTTATTTTGTCTTTATACTTAATAATTGTTTAAAAGTCAGAGGACAGCACAAGGATCAGGAAAGAAAACAGTAACCATTAAGAAGGTCTACCTTTGGGGTAAACATGGATTTATGAACCTACAAGGACCTTTTGACTTATCCCATTTCCATAGGTATCAACGTCAATGCAATTATTTCAACATCAACCCAGAACAATGCAAGGCAGATCTCACTCTTGATTATTCATAGCAATGCATAGCAACAGTCTGTCCAAGGAAGCGCTCTATCTCTGAATTTATAATCAAATTAATTGACAGAGGAGCAGTAAGTAATTTCAGAAAGACACACAAAAGGAAAAAAACCACTAAATTTTGCCCTGTCCCTGCTTACATGGAAATATTGCCCTTCGTATTCACTTAGTGCTCATAACGTGTTACGCTGCTTCTTAGTTTTGTTGGATTTTAGGAATGAGATGTGATTGCTCAGAGCCTGAGCTGCTCCTGCAGCTTAAACACCAACCTCCTTGAAGAAGTGCATTAGTGCCTTGCAGTGACATACATCATAAGGTACTGGGGAGCTCAGAGAATACTTTACCCAGAGGGCTCCCCATGCAGTCATCTTAAGAACAGAAATAAAATCAATTTACTTTAATTCCCTTTCTACAGACATTCTTGTCTGCCAGGTTTTCTCAAGAAATACTTCTGTTAGAAGATAAAGTTTTCTCGCAAGGAAACATGGTCTTTTATTCTCTCCACTAATTGCTTTTTTCAAGCCATATCCTAAAGAAATGACTTGCGCAATTTCTATAGTTATGGTCTTCTGCAACAACGACATAACTCCAGTAAGCCCAACCTAGCATTAAAATAGCCCGTAGTAAGCTGCACTTAACTTTCAGCTCAACACAGCTACAAAATTAGGCAAATAGTGAGACTTGAATCTGTGTTGGCCTCTCTGAGGCTTCAGTGTGGCTGTCACTGGTAGCCAAATGAGGTATTTTTGTGCCTGCAATATCTGAATACTAGTTGTTTTGCCCACAGGACGATTCATGGAAGCAGCAAGAGAAAAATCAAACTTGAGGACGTACATATCATTTCCAAGTTGAAGTGTTCCAGATGCTCGTATAGATACATCTACCCTGATTGCAGAGCACAGCTGTGCTTTGTCCACCCACATGCAGGAATTTGGGGTCTTACCTTCTAATAATCTCCTCAATACAGATGGCTTTGCAAACCTTCTGTGAAGGCAAGTGTTAGAGTCTCCTAACCACATGTGCATACCACCAATTATCAGTGCATCTCATGGAAGGTCAGCCTCTCTCTGCCCCATCCTACTTTGACAGTATAGCACCTGGCTGGCTGTCCAGAAGACAGCCCCAACAATACTCTCCAGACCCAGTAGCTTCTGGTCTGCTTATGGTTTGCCAAGGAAAGTGACCTCACACCATCACCTCCTTTGGGTATCTGCACTTGCATCTTCTGTTTCAGGGACTCAGAGGTGCTCAGACCTTAAGCCAACACTGTACATTATTGAACTTCACTCCTCGCTCAGTCAAATGGAAATCTAAAAATAAAGCAAGCCTTTGAGTACACTGAAGAAACCCAGGTTTATTTAATATTAGACTATTAAAAAAATCAGGCTTTTTGCCCGTTCTGGCAAGAGATGATTTTATTTCAGCTTAAAAGGCATTCACATCATTTATTACAGGCTGTAGGTGTGAAAACCATGAGGGAGATCATCAGCTGTACAGAGAACTAATGCGTTCAAATAAATACTTTGATTAGAAATGAGGATGTTGTATTCTTGACCTAGTTTTGCTTCCACAGTGGATATGGGCGCCAAATTGCACTGTGCAAATGGCACACAATTTATTCTCTTACATGTGACTGAAGTGAGGTTTAGAAAGTACTTTTCATGGAAGATGTTTAACAGTTCTCATTTTTGTGCTTTGTATCAGTAGTTAAAAATGAATGAAGATTACCTTAAGTACATGATATTAGGCAAAGAATAAATAAAACTGAAGACTGCTGAAAGATTATTTTGATACATTTTAACCATTGAAATAGTCTAGATACCTTGGTAATAAGCATTTTAAAACAATTTCCTTAACTCCTTGGATCAGTGTAAAGGAATACATATGTATAAAAAATTCTCTTCAGGCATAAACGCATTTAAAGTAGTTATTACAGCTTTTACAAATTGCAGTTATTTTACATGCACTTAGCTGAAAATAGTATTCAAAACATTGTCAGCGGAATCCCAAAAAGCATTGGACTCCTGTTGCTGTGGCAACACATTGTTCATGGTTCACCCGTCTGAGGCAACAAAAAGCCTAAAATATTGAACGCTTAAAATATATTTAAGTCCAGCACTTAGATTGCACCACCATGTCCCAGTTGAAAGCTCGATTATTCCATTTCCACCTAGAGATGTCCTCTTATTGAGAGCCAAACTATTACTTAACATACTGACAACAAAAGGCTTTTGAGATGCTCAGAAAAAAGATTGTTTAACACTCTGTGGAGCAGCACTACTAACAATAACAAAGAAGGGGATTTTGCCTTCTCCTCTTGCTGCCACAGGATGGGGTAGAAGTCATAAAGAGTCATTGCTCTTTGGAGCTAGAAACATTCTGCTTGTGGAAGATAAATTAGGAGCTTCACTCCCATTTCATCTGTACTGAATCATCCCACTGACCTCTGTTTAATTCTGAGCAAGTGAGATTTGGACACCCTCTCTGCTTTGCAGCAGAACACCCTGGCGTCAGTTGTGATGTTCCAGCAGATGCTTTCCTTTCTCCCAAGGCAGAGCTGCCGGGTGACAGGGTGCAAAAGCATCAAGAGATGTCTCTGCTAGAGCAGTGCACCTTGCTCTGTGTCTAGTACCAGCACTGCATAAACAATGTCAGAGATGGGGAAGAAGCAGAGCAGTGCTCAAAGCTCCATCATTGTGTCATCTTAAAATCAACCCCAAAACACAACATTAAGCACAGAATGCACACACAATTCCTGAGCAGCAAATGCATGTGACCTAGCACCACCACTGCCCTTACCTTCTTTAGTAAGCTTTAGTATTTGGCTTTTTGTAATCCACCTGTAAACAATTTCACATGAGGAAAACAAATTAATTAATTCACACATTTTCAGGAAATTCTCCACAGTCCAGTGGAGCATGCACTTTCCATACCTACACTCTTCTGCAGAATTCCCTTCTGGGTGGCTTGATAACAAACTTGTATCCAGTAAAAAAAAGTTACTGGCATCCAGGAGACACTTAAGAAAAAGCTGGGTTTTGTTATGCCCTGGCTCTCTCACTTAAGGTAGGCACGTTTATGACCTCCCATTACTGTGTTCTGTACTCCCAATGGGAACATAACTTTAATACATATTTGCATTTTAATTCCAACTGTAACAATAAGCAGCTGCCCTACTTTGAGCCTGAATGATATCTTCCTAAAATACAAAAATGAAGACCTGCCAGCTAATCAGAAATCATTTCCCTATATCTAAACAGAAGAGAAATATTCCCTCTATGAATCAACCATGGTGACTTTGATTTAGCTCTCATGTAGCTGCAAAATTACCACCTAATACCTAGCTACCAGTATAAATGGTAAATGAGGCTCCCAGGAAAGAAGTGATTCAGTACAGACACATAACTTCACAAGCCAGAAAGTTACTTTGTTTGGAAGAATGTCAAAGAAACACATCATTAAAGCCAAGTCTACAACGTGATTAGTTCACCAAAGGAATGTAAAACCACACCTCTTGATTTCACATCCTCTTATTCCTTCAAAACCATCTGCATATACCAACGACAGGAGGTAAAAGGAAAGTCTGCCGAGAATAGCAAGGTGATCATCTTCATGCAGAACTTGTAGGTACATTTAACAATTGCAACAAAACAAGTTATGACGATCATAACCTGATCTCAAGTGACCCTAGCTAACCCACTGCATCCAGTGGGCCTGGCCTAAGATCCTCTTAGCTGTCCCCACAACTGGCTGCCAGTCTTTTAGTTGTATATTGCCGCCTTTGGTTAATTCAGGCAGTAGGACAGAGAAACGTCAGTGTCAAAAAAGACAAGGAACGACCAATGTACCATAAAACCTCGCTCAAAGAAAACCTTCCTGGAACATGCAAAAACCACTTCATTAAAGAAGGTGACAAGAATTCATGGGGAAAAAATGTATTCCAATACATGTGCAAAATGTTTTAAATATTTCGTATGCTACTTAATTTCCTGTACCAGGTTGATAGTGAAAATCGCTTCCTATGACTAGCTAAAAATGAAGAACATGAAGCTTTTCCTGAGCGTAACATTACTACTAAACCCCTGTGTTATAGAAAGCCCAAAACTTTTAGAGGAAATGTTCTTACAAACTGGACTAAAATCTTCCAGAAATTGATCGGTTTAGGCGGACATGCCTATGTGGCAGAGGTAGCAAGCAGGAACAAATATAGAGAAGCACATAAATTTTCCAAATAAAAACAAACAAACAAAAAAAGCCTTGAGGAAATCCTAGTCTGAAAATTTTTTAGGCTGAGTACTATGTGTGTGGAAGAAGAAAGAAGTCTTGGACCTTTGACATTCCTACCATTTGATTCTTTCTCCTGCCGTTTGATTCTCCCTCTATCCAGGCACAGCGCTTTTCATTTTATGGAAAGAAACAAGACTGAAGCACATAAGTTATTGCTTTCACCATTAGTTCTTTGCCCTCCTTCCTATATAACAGCCTGCAAGCCATTGAATTGTACTTAAGAAACATAAACACCTGCAACTTCTGTAAAAAGGGGGGGTTTATTGTAAAAATTGAGAGCTCTAGTCTGGGGGTACCCCTTTTTTTTTTTTTAAGAAATAGAGTAGAGCCAATCCTTTTGCTGAAGACCTGTTGGTCAGCCTAAATTAATCCCGTGCCCATCCTCAAAATATTGGTACTCTTCCTCAGGTCTAGAAACTTCCTCTTTATGCTGTCTTCAAGCTGTCTGCAAACATTACAGCAGAGGCTGCTCCTCCTGGACTTCAGCTGGCTCCTCTCCAGCTAATCAGCTCAACACGTTATACCTCCGCCACCTGTTTCTTCCCCCTCAAATAATTTTCTGGATATACTTTTCAGTGTGGGAGGAAGGGCCCACGCACTGTCTCAGTTCACTTGGTGGATCAGAGGTTTGAGCAACTGATTCTATGTATTATGTGGGCAGATATATGAAGGTAAAAAGCTTCAATGCACCAAACTCTTTGGGGAGGGAAGGGAAGGTACCTTGTGAAAGAGGGAGCTTTATATCTCGGGGAACCTGCCATCACATCTGGAGCACATTTTACAAAGGGATTTTCAAGACAGTATGAGTTCATGGATATTTAGGTACTTCAAGGGCAAAAACCCCTCAACATGCTGTTAAGGTGTCAGTATCTCAGCATCAATGACAACAGTAGCCCCATCCTGAGCTACAGCACAGGGATTTCTCCAGCCCTGGCAATTGTAACTATTTTTGCAGTTTGTAAATGTGCAAATAATCTTTCACATCACATACCTCAAGGATAAGGTTCCCTCGGTCCATAAATACCGACTTAATTTCTTTTCCTCACGTTGCCTCAAAGCAAGCCTATGAAAATCCCACATGCCACGTCACTCCTCTCCGGCCAGGACCAATGGTGTTCTCCATTCAGCTGCAGTTCCCACTCTGCCTTCCCACTGGAGAGCCAGCCTTGCCACTGCCACGTTTGCTGGCATCTATTTACTCTCCTATTCTAACAGCGCTTCCCGACTTCCCTTCAGCTCTTGGAGAAATTAAAAGGAATTTTGTTTTCAAACGCATTCCAAATATAAACATTTTGCTTATATTGTTCAGTTAATGTGAAATCGCTACCTGCTTTTTTTCCTTTTCAAATAACAAAGTCATCCAGAATAGATTTTCTATAAAGCTTAGCTCTCATTTCCATGCCTCCAAAAAGCTGCCTTTTTTAAAAATGGCATTGTTTACAGCAATCATTGAAAGCTGCACACTTCTCAGAATCCAATCTTCAGTTCCACTGTCTCAATATTACTATAGCTCACGTGCCCAGGGAGCAGTATGTCTTTCCTCAAGCAAATATAGTATCAGGTATTTAGCTCTAGTAGTATTATCTAGCGGTCCAACTTTTAAGTTTCTGAATATATCAAAGCAAGGGCTCTGTACTACTCCTTTAGTACTGCCATAACTGATAATTAAGGTAATACATTCATAAAAGTATAGTTTGGGGTCAGATTTGGGGTTTTCACTCTTTTTCCATCCCTTCTCCCTCCCTTGAGAAGTTTACCAGGTATCACGTAGGAATCACTGAGGTATCACTGAAAAGGCATAACAAATTTACATCTGTGCAGTGGGATTTCGAGAAGGCAGTGATTTACTGATGCATTCCCTCAAATTCCAGTTTTGACATCTGAGTATCTGACAACCCCGGGTTTAGTACCTACAAAGACTATCTCTATAAGTCTATATTTTTTCTCATTCTTTTCACAGACTAAAGACTGTTTTTTAAGCTATCTTTCAAGACAGATATAGACATACTGGAACATGTCCAGCAAAGGGCCACAGAGATAATATTAAGGGATTGGAGCACCCGAAATATGCTGAGAGAGCTGTGATCGCTTACCATGGAGAAGAGAATGTTTAGGGGAGATATTATGTGTGTGCGTGTGTGTGTGTACCTGATTGAAGCCAGGGGAGGCTGGTAAATAAGACAGAGCCAGACTTTTCTCAGTAGTGCTCGATGACAATACAAGATGCAATGAACACAAATAGAAATCAAGGAAATCCCATCTAAACATAAGAAAGAAACCTTTTTTGTAGCGGGGAAAGAAGAAGAATTCCCCTGTGTTGAGGAAGATCAAGTGAGGGATCAGTTAGGTCAATTAGATATCCACAAGTCCATGGGCCCCGATGGGATGCACCCGAGAGTGCTGAGGGAGCTGACGGAAGTCATTGCTGGGCTGCTCTCCATCATCTTTGAAAGGTCCTGGAGAACAGGCGAGGTGCCTGAGGACTGGGGGAAAGCCAATGTCACTCCAGTCTTCAAAAAGGGCAAGAAGGAGGACCCGGGGAACTACAGGCCGGTCAGCCTCACCTCCATCCCTGGAAAGATGATGGAACAGCTCGTTCTGGGCGTCATCTCAAGGCATGTGGAGGAAAAGAAAGCTATCAGAAGTACTCAACATGGATTCACCAAGGGGAAATCATGCTTGACCAATCTCATAGTCTTCTATGAAGGAATGACTGGATGGATAGCTGAGGGGAAGACAGTGGATGTGGTCTACCTTGACTTCAGCAAGGCGTTCGACACGGTCTCCCACAGCATCCTGATAGGGAAGCTTAGGAAGTGTGGGTTAGATGAATGGACAGTGGGGTGGAT